>CAUYRT010063438.1:0-60183 GCA_963574885.1 Lepilemur ruficaudatus | reverse complement strand
CAACAAATGCTGGCGAGGATGTGGAGAGATAGGGACACTCTTACACTGCTGGTGGGACTGCAAATTGCTACAACCTTTGTGGAAAAGAATTTGTAGATTCCTCAAAGAGCTAAAATTAGAATTACCATTCGATCCAGCAATAGCATTATTAGGCATCTACCCAAAAGAGCACAAGACATTCTATGATAAAGACATCTGCACCCAAATGTTTATAGTAGCACAATTCACTATTGCTAGGTCATGGAAACAACCCAAGTGCCTGTCAATTCATGAGTGGATTGTTAAAATCTGGTATATGTTCACAATGGAATATTACTCAGTTTTAAGAAATGACAGTGAGTTAGCACCTCTTATATTATCCTGGATTAAGCTTGAGCCCATAATTCGAAGTGAGGTGACACAAGACCCGAAGAATGGGCCCCACTTGTACTCGCCATCAAACTGGTATTGACTGATTAACACTCTGGTGCTCAAATGTTGGGAGTGATCACTAGGGAATTGGGGGTGGGGGGAAAAAAAGAATGCTGAGGCAACATAAAATTGAAAGAATTTCTAACAACAGGGAGCTCACATGACCAATGGTGCTTGGATTCTGTTTTGCTTTTAGAAATCTCTGACTTTTTGATTTTAGTTAATTTGAATTAAGCATCCCGTTATGACAGCACTTTACTTGAAGTGGGATTTCTGAATGTCAAGAACAAAAATCACCTCTTAGTTGGTTGACAATTTATTAAAGCAAGGGATCTCAGGAGATTAGCACACATAATATTGTAAGACATAATGTCATAGGGCTTGTCGTTGCAAAACAAATAATTTAACATGGATCGGAATACATTTTGAATCTCTCTTTTAAAGAGTCAGAAAAGACATTTAAAAGGATAACAGTTGGTATTAATATGAATATTTTAATATTCTCTTCTGAAAAAGCAAATTGCAAGACTGCTAAAAAACTTTTCAAATATGCACGCATTAAAACCTATTCAAGTAAATAAAAATGGAGCATATTTGTATGGTTAAAAAAATTAAGGGGAAAAACATCAATCATGTGTGCTATGTTGTATTCTTTTCCCTCCCCATAATTTAATTTTCCCTCACCTATTCCTAGTATTATACTCCGAACGTAGGCATGGTTGATTGCCAGTCATCTCTTATGTCTTTAGAATACGTTAGATATCATGATTATCATAGTCCAACCTGTTTTATGGTACTCAAGTTGCAAGTTTCGTATATAAGATGAAATATAATTTGAATTTGAATGTAAAAATGATTGAATTTAATAAGCAAGTATTGTCCTAGGATTTTGTAGCAGATTGCTCACTGTTAGCTTTGATAAGGCAAAAATTCGATTATAAAGTTTGATCTAAAAGCATGGATAAAAGATGTTACTTACACCTTACTAGAAAAAGGGTAAGTTAGGGGAAGAAGCGAAGAGACAGTTCTTGATCCCTATGGTTTATGTTACAAAAGTTTAATTTTGGCCAATACATTTTACTTCAATTTCCTTTTATGTAAATTTTACCTTTGAAAGCATGTGTGTGTGTATGTGTGTGTGTATGTATGAGGGCTGTCCCGAAAGTATTCAGCCATCATTAATATAATGAGAACATAGTACATGGCTATATACACGTATGTTATATATGTTTAATGTTATATAAAACAAGTTTGCGAAGGGTTCTAAACTTGAACTATTGTTATTTGAATTATGAAAGTAGTATTTATATACAAATATTTAGTTTTTTCCCAAAGACATTCTTTGCTCTCTTTCTCTAGACGTCATTTTGTGTTTTCTAGTTCAGAGGCAATATAAACATTTAATTCAATAAGATACAGAAGTTACAGGAAAGAGTAAATTTATATTCACAACTACTATGTGCCAAACTCTGTACTAAGTGTGTATCTATCTATCCTCTTTTCTACCAATCTAAATGTTAGAAGGAAGTAACTTGCTTAAGGTTATTTCACTGGTAAGTGCTAAAGCTTAGAAGTATAATCTAGAATATTTGATTGCCAAGCACTGTCTCTTTTCATGATAACCACTTTCTATTCAAGTGTTTGGAGCATAAGTCCTAACATTTATCAAAATAATAAAGAAATTCTCAGGCACTATGGTTTATTTATCACAGGGAATGTCCACTGATAATTATATAATTTCTTTATATATCTTCTAAAATACTTAACACTAGAAGATCTTCAAGGTAATATACATATGAGCCTCTGATAATCACAGAATATATAACTTATCCTTTCATAAAGTATGTACCATTAAAAATGACAAATTCAGAACTGGTTAAAACAATTAGAAAGGTTAATCTTATAATATTGGTGATCACTACTACTTAAATCAATTGTGATATAAAACACAGCTCTATAATCTACACTTGTTTATATTAATAAGTAGACTGCATCCATTCATTAATTACTCAATTATCAATTTGAACATGTACTCATCTGGATATAGTAGGAAATTGGAGCATCAAGGCCAGCATATAAGCAATAACATTAATTTAGTCAGTTAAAAAATGCTGCAAAAAAAACCATTAAATTCTAATTATATATATTATTACCATATATCAGAAAACTATTACAAATTAGATTTTAGTATGGATTGCATAGAAAGTAAATTTCCAAATATAATTTATGTAAAAAATAATATAATAGAAAAATATCATCCTCTATAACAATCATAATATAATAGAAGTTAACAATATTCACTTGGAAAAATGAAGTTAATAGCATATGCCACAAAACAAAGTTGTCAGGATACGACAATATAAAAAATATGAAAGTCTACTATAAATTTTAAGGCACTATAGAAATTAAAACTGTAATTTCTATATGCTTGTGCTATATGAAAGCGTCTGCATGTTTTGCTATACTCTTTAGTAGGACTGCAGTCAAAATACTCAGTGAATAAAGAGCAATTGTAATAAGGCAATTAGGTCTCTAACTGCGTGTGATGGTAGGTTTTGTGTGTAACTTGATTGCCCTCTATAGAGCCCAACATTTAAGTCAAATATTATTCTGGATAGATTTATAAGGGTGTTTGGGATGAGATTAGCACTTGAATTAGTAGACTGAGTGTGGTAGTCCTTCCTTATCCTTGGAAGGGAGATGCCTTCCAAGATCTCCAGCAGATGTCTGAAACTGTAGATTGAACTGAACCTGATGGCCGTCAGTAGGAACTTGCTTATGTTTGTATCTTTCACCCACAAATTTAGTGCTTATAGTGCACTTCTGCTGGCCAAAGGATGATTTACATCCTGGGTGTAAGGGCATGATGGCCTGAGATTTCATCATGCTACTCAGAAAGGCATGCAATTTAAAACTTGTAAATCATTTCTTTCCAATATTTCCCACTTGATATTTTCAGACCACGCTTAATCATGGGTAACTGAAACCGTGGAAAGCTAAAGCATGGATAAGTGGGGACTACTCTAAACCAGCTAGCCAATCCTAATGTGGGTGCGCTCCATCCAATCAGTTGAAGACCAGAATAGAACAGAAAGGCTAACGCTTCCTCAAGTAAGTGAGAATTTTTCCTACTTCAGACTCAAACTGAAACTTTGGCTCCTCCCGGGTCTTCATCCTACTGGCCTTTGAACTGAAATTGCACCATCAGTTCTCCTGGTTCTCAAGTTTTGGGCTCAAATTGGAACTACACCACTGGATCTTCTGTGTCTCTCCAATATTCTAGCTCACACTGCAGATACAGACACTTGTCAGCCTACATGATCATGTGAGCTATTTTCTCATGATAATGCAATCTCTCTCACCCTCTCTCTCCCTCCCTCTCTCTCTCTCCCTGTCTCTCTCTCCATACATATACACACACCCACAACCACACCCACCCCCCCACACACACACACACTCACTCATATACACACGCTTTATTGGTTCTGTTTCTGTGGAAAACTCTGACACTATAAATGTCACTCTTACAAAAGATTAAAGCTTCTCCTTAATAATATTTCATTTTTCTAGGTCCTTATCCATTTCCCAGTAAATGAACAATTATCTGAATGAGAAATTCTCAAACCAACCCTTTTCTATCAGTGGAACCGTATTTTTACATAACTTCCTAGTACACGTAACCAGTGATGGCAACTCTTAACTTTAATTTTCTTCCCATTTTATATTCTATTTTTCCTATTACAATAAGACATCAAGATTCTCATTATGTAAGTGAAAAGTAAATTCCAAAATATTTTTCTATAAAATTATATAGTATTTTGATTATAAGCTATTTAGAGAGTACAAAATAAACCTCATAGCTGGTCTAAGGGCCTTTCAGCATGATTTATGGGGACTTGCAAGAAACTGACTCCTATGCTATTTTCAGACTTAATTTTGGAAATACACTTGAATTCAGCTGTTAGCCTAGAAAGCCTTTGTGCAATGGGTGAACTTTTCTAAAATTCGTAAATGTGATGCATACTTAATCATAAGTACTAGTTTGTTTGTTCACTGAAAAATCTTGACATTAAGGAGATGCACTGACCATAAAAAGAGGACTCTAACATATCAGAGTCTGAAGTATGACTGGGACTTGGGCAGATTGCTTTGCTTCTAGAAGATCTGACATGACTTACTTCCTCAGACATAATCATTCTCAAATGTTTGGATTTAGGAGATAGTAGCTTAAACTTTCTTTTATAACAGAACATGGAGCTGCTTTATCTATTATTTATTTTAACTGAGATAATTTTCTTCAATATTCTACAGAATAAGTATCACTTACTTGATTAGGCCCGATTTAATTGTGGAAGGACTTTCTGTATCTATAACACCTATGGACACTGTTTAAAACCACAGTCATAATTAGTTAATTGTTAGCATATATGCTTAAAACATCCAGACTATTTTGCACTAACTATTACAAGCATCAGAAGATTGAAATGGTAAAAACAATCTGTAACTATAGAGTGTAGGCATTACTTACGTTCAGAAAAATTACAGGAATTCTTGAAAATTTTAAATTTCATTTCACAAAAGAGAAAACCAGTATGTTAATTAGACTGAACACGTGGGATCTGTAAAATTTTATTAATGATGTTTTTCCCCGAGGTGGGAGAAAAATTGAATTTGTTTAAATGCTGATGGGATCCAGCAAAGAGGAATATTTTGAACACATTGGTGATAGAAGGCATAACTGACAGAAAAATGTCACCATGGAAGATAGAAATGGATGGAATACAACGAACATATGGAGGCTTTTTTCTGGTCCTGAGAAAGATATCTCTTCCATTGCAATTTTTGGCGAAAATAAAGAGATAGGAGCCAGATTTTGTTGTTAATTAAACTTTTACAGTATTAACTTTTCACTTTCCCTGGTATCATATAGACTGGAAACCTGAGAATGATTTTTTTCAGATTTCTAATCAATATTAATGTCAAGTTGGATTCTGCCATCAAGAGCTACGTACTTTAGGATCCTCTTCTCATGTAGTTATCCATGAGGACAAAAACTAGAATGCAGATCTCCTCCTTACCCCACTCCAACCTTCCTTCCTCTCTCCTTTCCTTCTTTCCCACCTACTGTCCTTCCTTCCTTCCTTCCTTCCTTCCTTCCTTCCTTCCTTCCTTCCTTCCTTCCTTCCTTCCTTCTCTCTCTCTCATTCACTTTCTTTCATTCAATAACAATCTTTTTCAACACTTTGTTTCACACCAAGTCTATACATATTATTTTAATTAAATAATTACAAATGTTTTACAACTTATGTTCTCAAAATTAAATTACATTTTATGTATACATATATTGGTCATTACACCCTTTCCCCATTAAAATAAATATTTCTCATAAATATGTTTTAGATGGTGTACAACATTAGATGTATACTAAGTCAACAGTCATGATAACACATTAAAGAATATTGAACAGTTTCTAAAATCATATACGCAGTCTGTGAAAAGACATTTTCATTTTTACATATAAGTGAAGAGAGAATATATGTTTTATCATCACACTTGTGGTTAAAAATCAATTATTGTGTCAAATGATTGTTTTGTTTTCTAAAATTATCTTCAATATTTTATATTGGTGTCACAAAATATTATGTATATGTGTGTGTATGTTTGTTTGTATGCATGTGGACTTTAGGTTCTTTCTTCTTTATCCTATTTTTTGAGGGTTTGGGGTTTTTTTGAGGGGGGGTGTATTTATTGACATGGAATATGGTCTAGTGTGGTCACATTAAGTTCTCTTATCCAGAGCTACATACAAGAGTGGCTTCCCAGCTTTATTACTCAAGGCTACAAAGGAGAGAGGGGAGGAATGGGAGGGGAGATAGCTGAAGACGGGCAGAGAGAAGGCAGAAGGGGGCAGAAAGAGAAAGAAAGGGAGGTGTACTTTAGCCTGGAGAAGTCAAAACAAACTATACATGGAATTCCCAAAGCCACATTTACTGGATTTGTGCTTAATAGTGGCAGTTCAGGCTGACCCTTAGATACTTTTAAAGGACTTGGAGTCTCAAAGGCCAAGCCTAATGGCTTTTCTTCTCTTAGGACATTTTTTCTAGACAGAAAATCTCGGAATTATTTTAAAATACAGCATTAAGAAAGACTAATCATAGAACTGGGACAAATCATGTTAATAGGGGTAGGATTACATTAAATGTTGGTGGAAAGTCACATCACAGGGGCTAGAAGAAATTACTTCAACACAAAGTTTCAGAATTCAAGACTGTGGAAAAATACTAAGAAATAGAAACAGTAATGTAGGGAATCTTTGGGAGTTTTAATATTTTGTGTTGTTTTCTCTTAGGATCTTAAAAAAATAAAAACAAAACTATATTTAACTTTCAGTTTAAATTGGATTAACTTTCTTCTGCGTGTATGTTCTTTACACTACTCCCTTCAACAAAATTAGCATATATATTTACCTAC
This sequence comes from Lepilemur ruficaudatus, assembly GCA_963574885.1. Classification (NCBI taxonomy): domain Eukaryota; kingdom Metazoa; phylum Chordata; class Mammalia; order Primates; family Lepilemuridae; genus Lepilemur; species Lepilemur ruficaudatus. The sequence continues at coordinate 53,301 of CAUYRT010063438.1, read as the reverse complement.
AAATATTTTTGTATTATAAGTATTACAAGAAATAGACAAAGTTTTAATAATTAGACCACATTATCCCTTTGCCTGATTCTTTGTAAATAAAACAATATTGCCCCCGGTGATAATATTCACTTGTTATGGGTGGCAACCATTAATTATATGTAACCATAGTAAGCTGGGGAAAGCAGGGAAATGCACCTGGAGTACAAATGCATATTACAGATGGGTGATCCTTGATAGATCTGTTGATGCATGCATGTGTGCTTGTGTGCGTGTGTGCACACACTCATTAGCATTTGGAAGAGGAAGCTGCCTGATGATTATTTTTAAAACGGGAACTACTGAGTTGTTTCTTTTTCTTAAAAAATCTTTTTCATGTTCTTATTTTCTAACAACTTAATATTTAATGTACTTTTCTCTCTAACTTTGGTACCCACAATTTAACTGATGTCTCTGAATAAATTAAAATACAAAAAGAGGATTGCATCATGACTGCCATTTGCAGTGCCGCTGTATACTCTTTTAAGTCCTGTATCCTTTTCTGTTTGACACACACTCTATGAACATCAGATCATTTTCTGCCATATATGGCAAATCAGTGAACATTCTATATTAATAATTATTGTCTTTCTTTCCTAGAAAAGAGTAAAGCAAAAGAGAATTCAGTCTCCTGTTTATTATCATCTTTTCCCGGTAGAATATAGCCTGGTAATTGGAAAAATGTTCAGCCACCCCAAACTCATGTCACATGTGCTTTCCCTCATCACTGATTAATGATTCTAACTGTCTCTTTTCCTCTAATGTGTGAAATTAGGTCTTCTGACTGCGGCATGGCTTGTTAAAAGAGAGATTTACACTCCGATCATGTGGTATGATGCACTCCAAGTATCGTGTAAAGCAATCATTTACAGGGTCAGGCACCATGGGTCAAATCAGGCACAAAGGCGCAGAAGAGACGTGCTATGACAATCTGAAGTAAAATTATTTTGTATCAAACTATGTTAATGACTTGATTTTATAAATCACAGAGGGCTATGACTAAAGCAGGGACTACTCAAAATTCAATTTTCCAGAGTACATTTCATGAAAATGAAAGATCACAATGTGAAAGTGCCTGGGGCATCCCATGGCTTTAAAACTGGCTGATTCTTTGAACTTGGTGCTTAAGATACTTACACTTCCATTATAAATTAGCTTTTAAAATAACCAGTTAAAGTAGATATTAAATGTAAAACAAACGTATAACATTTAATTTCAAAGTGGATTTTCAGGCAAGGAGTTAGATAACGTGTTTTTATTAGCTACCTACATTTTTGGATAGAAGGTTATCTTTACCTTCTGGAAATTAGTGGTTTTAGCACACTGGAAAATAGAGCATCATCTAGTGCCTTTCAATAACTTGTACTAGATTCTTAAAGCATAAAGCAAGTTTCATTTTCATTGAAGATCAATTTTTACACCATAACCTTGGTTCAAATATATGCTAAAAAAATTTGTTTTGATATATGTTGTGTCTTCAGAGTATGGGTACTTATGAGAGAAGTGTTGGTTGGAATATATAGGGAAAACCAATGGATTAACATATTATCCATTTCAAAATAAGAAGAAAAATCTAAGAGCCTTGAACTTGTAAATTATTACCACAATTCCAAAGAAAACAGCAACATAGTAGGTAAAGGTATTATTTCATAAAGCACGATATAGGTTATTGAGAAATACATGAAATATAATTATATTTATATCACTTCTTTCATCCATTGCTATAAACATACTGTCTATAATAGTAACTTATATATCAAAAGCACTCAGTGAATATTTTCTGAGCAATAATTATTTCCTTATATCTGAATTTAATTGTTACTTTTCTACTTTGCAATAGTAGAAATCTCTACTTATCATTTATATCACTATATATTCAGTTGGAGTATAATTAACAATGATTATTTAATTTTTGTTAACATGAACTCTCACAGTAGTGCCAAAATCTTTATTATTTTGATTAAAAGTCAAAATAAGTTTGGTACTAATTTTTTAAAAAATTTCTCACCCAGTATTGGGGATATGAATTTGCCATGAATAAACAAATTTAAAAAAGTCATAAAATGTTGAAAAGAGAGATCTTCATTCACTTATTCGTTTGAGAAACCTATAATGAGTACCTACTGTGGTTTGAAAAAAATAATAAATGTACTATTTCCTCAAGGGATTTATAGCTTAGTGGTTGAAACAGACACATGGACACATAAATATAAGTGAGAGGAAATGTTCAATGTTAGAGGTACTTGCAAAAAAAAAAAAAAAACACATAAGTTCTAGCCATGCAAGAATATGGATCACAGTAGAGAGAAAAATAAGAGAAAGTGGTGAAGTTTTACCCAACACTTAAGTAGTAAACAGGAATTAACAATATTTTTTCAGTCACTCAAAATATATACAAAAATATAGTTTTAAATCATAATACATACACAAGTATGTATTGCCTGTACTTCCTATATTTAAAAATATTTACGCCACTAATCAACTCTCAAAATTATTCTAACCAATGAACACTTTCATGTATAGTTCTCAATAATTTGTCCCAACCATAAGTAATGTCATCATCTTAGATAATTTTAATGTTTTTTAAAAAACAAGCAAACAAACAGCAAAACAAAACCAGTTTTCATTTTCAGTGCTCTGAGATAAGACAGTAGTTCACATCTCTTTTACTTTAGGCATGTATTTGGTTGACTGTCATGAATATAAACTATTCTACTTGTGTACTCTTAACTTGAACAATCAGTCTTTGTGTACAGTCACCTACTGATCCTCTAATCCACTCCCACAATTATGGTTATGTGTTTCACAGTCACCTTATTTGTTTAATGCCTTTACATTCATTCTCTTGCCTTCATTTATCTCTTATTCAACTTGGATTCTATGGCACCAAATTTCAACCACTCTTTTGATATTATCAATTAGCTTGTTCCTATGTTGGAATATACACACTCAACAGGGTCAGAATGAGAATGAAGACAAATCAGGGAAAAATGAAAAAAAAATTAAAGAGCTAACGGGAATGAAACATTCATTATGTCATGGAACAGGTATTATGGAATGAATTTTTGTACTCCTCTCACAGATTCATATGCAGAAGGCCTAACCCTCCAATATTTGGAAATACAGTAGTCCTCCGCTTATCATGGTTTTGCATTCCATGGTTTCCAGTTACCTTGGGTAAGAGTGGTCTGAAAATATTAAATGGAAAATTCCAGAAATAAAAAATTCATGAGTTTTAAATTGTGTGTCTTTTTGAGTAGCATGATGAAATCTTGTGGCATCCCATACAGTCCTGCCCCAGACATAGATCCTGCCTTTGTCCAGCAGATGTACTCTCTTTACCTCTGGGCCTGTGAGTCACTTAGGAGCCATCTCAGTTCTCAGGTTGACTAATTGTCGCAAAATCACAGTGCTTATGTTCAAGTCAGCCTTATTTTACTTGACAGTGTCCCCAAAGCTAGAGAGTCATGACACTGGAAATTTGGATATGTCAAAGAGCAGCCATAAAGTACTTGTTTTAGGTGAAAAGGTGAAAGTTCTTCACTTAATAAGGAAAGAAAAAAAATCAAATGAGAGGTTGCTATGGTAATAACAGATCTTCTGTCCCTGAAATTTTGAAGAAGGAAAAATAAATTCATGCTAGTTTTGCTGTCACACCTCAAATTGCAAAAGTTATGGCGACATGCATGGTAAGTGTTTAGTTAACATGGAAAAGGTATTAAATAGGTGGGTGGAAGATAGAAACATGTTCTGGTTGATGGCAGTCAGGTTTGACACTATCTTCAGCACCCATTGAGGGTCAAGTAAGGTATCCCCTGCAGATAAGTAGGGACAACTATACGATCTTTAAGGAGGTTAAATATAGGTCAATAAGGCCAAAGAATGGGGGACTGATCAAATAGGATTAATATACTTATAAAAAGAGACTCTACAGAGCTCTTGCTCTCTGTCTCTCTCTCTCTGAACAGGCACAAAGAGGTCATGAGATGGCAGCCATCTGCAGGCCAGGAAGAGAGTCTTTACCAGAAACCCAACCTGCCGGACATTAATCCTACACTTCCAGCCTCCAGAACTATAAGGAAATAAATTTCCAGCTTTTAAGAAGAGATCCACTTTGTGGTATTTTGTTATGGCAGCCCAAAGAGACTAATACAGGCAGTGTTATGTGAACAACTGAGCGAGCTCTTTGTAAATGGTTATAGTTAAAGAATATCTTATGAGTCTAATGTTTCAAGGGCAAAGTAGTTCAGTAAAAGAAAAATTATAGGGAATGGTTAAGGGAATGAATTGTTGCTTATGACACAAAGTTCATTGAATCCAAATAGATCAGGAGGTCTAGTTTTTAGGATATGATGGGTTTAACACAGAGGGATATAAGCATGACAAAAATGAAGAGGGTTTATATTCTGGATTAGCAACCAAACACAATAGACATATAACAAACATGAAATTCCCTACCCTTAATATTTCCAACAGTAGTTTTCCTCCCATATAAAAATAAAATAAGCCTTCTAAAAATGTGGGCTCTGCCATGACAGATGGCATTCATGGAAGTTCTCTAATTTTTGTGGTGAACATTTACTCTTTTAGAGTAGACAAAGAATTTTGCCATCTGCTTTGACTATGGGGCAACCAGGGTCAGGCTAGAAGTTCAAGGCTGCTTGAATACAATATCCCAGGAGAGGGAAGAGATATGGTTTATGTTTATGCAATAAATTTGAAATGTAGAATACCAGTGTCCTGAAGACTAACCTTTATGTAGACAGGGCCAGCATACAACAATATAGCTTCAGAAAATCCACATTAGTCAGGAGCACCTCAGAGAGAATAGTTCATCAGGGTGGGGTCAAGAAAGGGCACATAGTGTCCCCAGGGGGGGATACATGTGCACAGTCCTGCATACAGATTCCTTATATACAAGAAGTCTAATGCCGTCATAAAACTATTAATTGACAGTCTAACTTTGATCAATTGTGTAAGATTAGCTATTGCTTCCGTGTTTTTTTTTTTGAGTATATCAGTTGACATTGCAGTTTGCTTTTCAAGTTTGATTATTTTGAAAGTTGTAGAAAAAAATGTTTTAAAGACTACATCCTAGACAAAAGCACAAATCAAAATAATTAACTCAATAGAAGTTCATTGTTTAGATATATTTCTTGTGCATTGTTAAGTGTAAAAAGACCTATGGGTAAATATACATCATCACACCTCTCTGCAGCATGTATTCCTAATTTCACTTTTGAAGAAATGCTATGGTCTGAATGTTTCTGTCCTCCAAAATTCATACTTTGAAACCTAACCCGTAAGGTAACGGCATTAGAAGGTAGGGCCTTTAGGAGACGATTAGGATTAAATAAACTCATGAGGGCTGAGCCCTCTTGAATAGGATTAGTGCCCTTGTAATAGTCATGAGGGAGCTTACTGCTCTCTGCTCTCCCCAGTGTGAGGATATAATGAGAAGAATTCTTCAAAAAAATTAGGAATGAAAAAAGCTAATATCTTAAGTTGATTGAATACTATTCTTTTATATTTTCTGTTCTCTCTTACAGATGTAGAAGATATCCATTCAAGGCTGGCCTGCCCTTTGGTGTCTGACACTTAGGTCAGGTGTGTTTTTTGTACCTGAGCAAGTAAGATTCAGAAATTTGGAAGTCAGAACTTTAAAGGGTTCATTCAGACCTATGTTCCCAGATTTGAATTTCAATAGATATAGAGTTTACAAGTGTTTTTCTGTTGTTGTTGCATGGATGAATTATATAGTTGTGAAATTTGGGCTTTTAGTGGATCCATCACACCATCAAAATACCATCCTATTTTTCACAGAATTAGAAAAAAATCCAAAATTTTTATATGGAATCAAAAACAGCCCAAATAGTCAAATCAATGCTAAGCAAGAAGAACAAATCTGGAGGCATTACATTGCCCAATTTCTAATCATACTGTAAGGCCAAGGCAGCATGATACTGGTATAAGGGTAGACACATAGACTGATAGAAGATAGAACACAGAAAGGAAGATAAATGGCTACAACTAAGGGATTTTCAATGAAGAAAATAAAAACATAGACTGGAAAGAAGACCCTATTCAATAAATGGTGCTGGGAAAATTGGATAGCCACATGCAGAGAAATTAAACTAGATCCCTGTCTCTCACCATAAATAAATATTAAATCAAGATGAATTAAAGACTTAACTGTAAGAGCTGAAACAATAAAAATTGTAGAAGAAAATCTTGAAAAAACTCTGATGGACTTTTGCATATGTAAAGAATTCATGACCAAGAGTACTTATGACCCCAAGAGTAAATATAGCAACCATAAAAATAAATAAGTGGACTTAATTAAATGGAAAAGTTTCTGCACAACAAAAGAAATGATCAACAGAATAAACAAACTATAGAATGAGTGAAAATATTCACAAACTATACACCAAGAAAGGACTAATATCCAAAACCTACAAGGAATTAAAAAAAAAAAGCAAGGAAAAAAAATAATAACCTCCTTAGAAAGATGTGAATTCTTTACAAAAGAAGACATACAAATAACCAACAAACATATGAAAAAAATGCTCAATATCACTAATCATTAGGGAAATGCAAATTAAAACTACACTTACGTCTGTTGGAGTGGCCATTACTAAAAAGTCAACAAAGCATAGATGCTGGCACACATGTAGCGAAAAGGGAACGCTTACACATGCTGGTGAGAATGTAAATTAGTACAAGCTCTATAGAAAACAGCATGGAGGTTCCTCAAAGAACTACAAGCAGACCTATCATTTGACCCAGCAATCCCACTACTTGGGAAACTATCCAAAGGAAAATAAGTCATTTTATAAAAAATACACATACACTCATATGTTTATTACAGCACAATTCACAATTGCAAACACATGTAATCAACCTAAGTGCCCATCAACTGATGAGTGGATAAAGAAAATGTGTTGTGTTTATATATATACTATGGGATATATATTATTATATATATGATAGTATATATACTATACTACAAATACTGCTTGTTCTTACATATAAATGGGAGGTAATGGTGGATATACATGCTCATAAAAAGTGGTATAATAGACATTGGAAACTAAGAAGAGGGGTGAAAGATCAGAATTTACCTTTCGGATACAAAGCACCCTATCGGAGTGATGAATATATAATACTAAAAGCCCTGATTTCACAGCTCTATAGTTTATCCATGTAACAAAAAACACTTGTACCCACTTAATCTTTTGAAATTAAAAAGAAAAACAGTAATTTAAACTATTTACCATGCAGAGAGTGTCTCTCTTTAAGTTCAAGGAACATATCTGCTTTTATGCATTATTGAATCCTAAATACCTAACATAATGTTTGGCATAGTATGGACTCTTAATATATTTATTTTTGAAAATTGATTTGTGTATCTAATATCTGAAAACTCCTTAAAACATAAAATAGTAGGACACATTTTGAACCATGCCTAGAAATAGGCTATGAGTAGTTGTATATGAAACTTAACAGACTGCAACATAAATTTCTACAAAAGAAGATGTCCTTTTAATCATATAAAGTAAAAATACATATTGTGAAGATAAAATAATAATAAAAATTATTATTATTATTGCTATAAGTTTTGAGCCCGTATTATGTTCCAGGTGTGTTCTAAAAGCTTATTGGAAATTACACATAAATTATGTGGAGCTAAACACACTAAGTGTAAAAAGAAGGTGGGGATGATTAGAATATAATAAAAGTGAAGAAAGTGATATTTTAAATTTGGCAGCTGATTAACTGAATTAAGCTGATAAAAAAAAAATAAAACTCAGCAGCTGGGAGACTGGCAACAGTTTTCATCTTTGGCCAAGTATGTATTGTTCCAGAGGAGAACGGCGGGGGGGTGGGGGGGAAGCTGTTTGCCTGTTATTATTTCATCCACCTGTGCTTGGAAGGATGTGATGTATAGATTATTTATCAGATTTTAGCTTAAAATTAAATTGACTTTTCGTGCATTCTGTGTGGTACAAATATGACTATATTAAATCTTTATATAAGTCAGTAAGTATGATAATTGAGAAAGTCAGAAATCTGGTTTATACTTAAATCTGTTGTACTAGATGACAGAGGATATAAGTGATTATTAAACAATGAATTACAATAGAGTATATTGGAGGCACTATTTGAAAAGCTGTAAAAAATTCTCACTATATATTTAATTGCATTCTATTTACTTATTTATTTATTTTTGAGACAGAGTCTCACTCTGTTGCCCGGGCTAGAGTACCGTGGCATCAGCCTAGCTCACAGCAACCTCAAACTCCTGGGCTCAGGTGATCCTCCTGCCTCAGCCTCCCGAGTAGCTGGGACTACAGGCATGCGCCATCGTGCCCGACTAATTTTACATATATATTTAGTTTTCCAGCTAATTTCTTTATATTTATAGTAGAGATGGGGTCTGGCTCTTGCTCAGGCTGGTCTTGAACTCCTGACTTTGAGCCATCCTCCCACCTTGGCCTCCCAGAGTGCTAGGATTACAAGCATGAGCCATCACGCCTGGCCTTAATTGCATTTTAGCTATAAGTCTTTTAAAGGAAAATGGGATTTTATAAAAGTGGGATTATTGAAATATATTTATATATAATAAAATTCACCTTTTTAAAATTTTAATTTCAATGTTTTTGACAAACATATAGTTATGTAACCACACCATTACAAAAAGTTGCCTTGTGACCTTTTTTAGTCAATCCTCTCCCTGAAACCCAAACTTTGTCAACCATTGTTCTTATAATTTTTATTTCTTGTAGCTTTGCCTTTTTCCAGATGTCATATGAATAAATTCATAAAACTGTGGCCTTTTTTGCTGGGTTTCTTTCACTGCTTTTGAGATCTATCCACATCTTTGCATGTTATTAGTAGTTTGATATATTTTATTTTTAATTTATTCTGTTACATGGATGGATGTACCAAAATTTATTTTGCATTCATCAGTTGAGTAGCATTTGAGTTTTTTCCAGTTTACAATGATCATAGACAATGCTACTCTAGATTCAGATATGAGGTTTTGTGTAGGTACACATTTTCGTGACTATTGGGTAAATCACTAAAAGTAGGAGTGGAGAGTAATAGGATAAATAATTTATAAGAAACTAACAAACAATTTTAGAAAGCAGACATATCATTTCAGTTTCCTCTCTGCAACATAAGAGAGTACCAATTACTCCCCATTCTCAACAATATTTGATATTTTCTATTTTTTTTTATTTTAGCCATTCTGGTAGTATTTAGTGATATCACATTGTGGTTTTAATTGACATTTATTTAATGACTATTAATTTTGATCATCATTTCATATGTATTTTTGCAATCCATATACCTACTTTAGTGAGGTGTCAGTGTAAATATTGTTTCTAGTTATTGGATGTTTATCTTATTATTCAGTATTGAAAATTTTAAAATATATTCAAGATTTAATTTATTTATCAGACATATGCTTTGCAAATATTCCCCACTAGTCAGTGGTTTCATATTGCATTTTTTGAATATATAAAAATTTGTCTTATTTCAAAATATTGAGGGGGCACAAATGTTTTTGTTATAATACATAGATGGTTTTGTAATGCTTGAGCCAGGGCTATAAGTGTGCCCAACACCCAAATAGTGTTCATTGTACTGTTAGGTAAGTTTTTGCCCCTCTCACATTCTCCCACCCCCAGCTTGATTTCCAATGATTTTTACTTCCCTCTGTGAACATGTATGGCTCATTGATAAGTTATAATTTGTTAACATTAGAGAGTACATGTGGTATTTATTTTTCCATTCTTGCAATACTTCACTTAGGATAATGATCTCCAGTTTCATCCAAATTGCTGCAAAACACATTAATTCATACATCTTATGGCTGAGTGGTACTTCTTTGTATACATATACCACATTCTGTTAATTGACTCATGAATTGATGGGCACTTGGGTTGATTCCACACTTTTGCAATTGAAAATTGTGCTGTGATAAACATTTGAGTGCAAGTATCTTTTTGATAAAATGACTTATTTTCCTTTGGATAAATACCCAGTAGTGAGATTGATCAACTGGTAGGTCTACTTTTAGTTCTTTGAGGAATCTACATACTGTTTTCCATGGAGACTATAATAATTTTCAATCCCACCAACAATGTATGAGCATTTCTTTCTCTCTGAATCCAAGCCAGAATGCATGGTTTTGGACTTCTTAATAAAAACCATAGCAACAGGTGTAAGATGATAACTCATTGTGGTTTAATTTGCATTTCTCTGATGATTACTGACTTTGAACATTTTTCATGTGTTTGTTAGCTCTTTGTCTATCTTCTTTTGAAAGGCTTCTGTTCATGTATTTTGCCCACTTTTTAGTGGGGTTCTTTGTTTCTTTTCTTGTTGATATGTTTGAGTTCTTTGTAGATTCTGGATATTAGCCTTTATTGGATGTATAGTTTGCAAATATTTTCTCCCATATTGTATGTAGTCTATTTGCTCTGTTGATTATTTCCTTAGCTATACAGAAGTATTTTAATTTAATCAAGTTCCATTTATATATTTTTGTGGTTTCTGTGATTGCCCAAGACCAGATGGATTCACAGCCGAATTTTATCAGACCTACAAAGAAGAATTGCTACACATTCAGCAGAAATTATTCCGTAGCATTAATAAGGAAGGAATCTTCCCCAGGTAATTCTACACACCCAGTATCATCTTGATACCAAAGGCAGGAGAGGACACAACAACAAAAAAAGAAAACTACAGACAAATATCCCTTATTAATACAGCTGCAAAAAATCTCAATAAAATACTAGCAAACTGAATTCAATAACACATCAAAAAAATCATCCATGAGGGCCAAGTAAGCATCACTGCAGGGATGCAAGGATGGTTCAACATACATAAATTGATAAATGTGATCCACTACTTAAACAGAAGCAAAAACAAAGATTACATGATCATCTCAATTAATGTAGAAAAAGCATTTAACAAAACATTCCAAAAACTAGGCATAGAAGGAACATAACTCAATATTATAAAGGCCATATATAACAAACCCATAGCCAGCATCATACCAAATGAGGAAAAGTTGAAAGCATTCCCACTAAGAACTGGAATAAGACAAGTGTGCCCAGTGTCACTGCTTCTATTACAACATGGTGCTGGAAGTCCTAGCCAGAGCAATTAGGTAAGAGAAAGAAATTAAGAGTATCCACGTTGGGAAAGAGGATATCAAATTATTGCTTTCTGCAGATGACATGATCTTATATCTAGAAAACCCAAAATACTTCCACAAAAAGACTCCTGGAATTTATAAATAAATTCAGCAAACTCTCAGGTTATAAAATCAATGTACAAAAATCAGCATCATTACTATACATTACTGTGCTCATACATGGCAACATCAGTCACAGGTCTTTAAAAAAGACATTACTAGAAACCTGAAAAAGCTGTTTGGGATAACATCATGTTACAACTAGAGACAAATACAGTTATTGAATAAGAATAGTCGTTTAATGATTTATACTTAAGTTTAAAAGGTTAATCAGTTAAGCAATAAACAAAAGCAGGATTATATCAACTGTCATTTTATCTTTTTGGTCAAGAACAGTGCCTGGCATATTAAACATGTGCAATAAACATTGAATCAAGGGAATGCAATTGACATAAATGAAACAGAATGTTTAAAATAAGTTGACTGGAAGTAGCTGCAGATACAGAGATGTTTAATATATTTAACCTGAATGTTAGAAACAGTATTAAATAAAACCTTTAAAGATATGTTAAAAAGTGATGATGAGAATTTTTAAAGGCATTAAGAGTGCACACAAATACGGCCAATATAGCAAACCTACTAAACTTTGAAATTTCATATAACATTCAACTTTTAAGTCTATCTACTGGATATTGTGAAAAAATTAGATTAAAAATAATCATAATATCAGTCTTTGAAATGAGATAGTCTTACCTTACTTTCTTTTCCATAGAAAATAATGAAAATTACATTAGCCCATAGTTCAGACTTCCCTATATAAAATGTACTGGCAATTATCATAAAAATGTAGAGTGCCTAATAAAAATGAATCCACTGTTTGGAATAAAACTTGCCTTTTATTGAAGTCAGAGTTATCACATTTCTTCTACCTAACTTCGTGAATAATAAGAGTTTCTACTTCCTTTAATGTTCTGAGAATTTTCCTTCTGAAAAACATAAAGGCTTATATTATCCCATCACGCAAAGGAAAATGTATGGCTTTCTACTGTGAACATGCAGCAATATTCCATTTAAATAAAGTTGATTCATCACAAGTCCTCTGGATACTAACAATCTCACAGCTTGAATAAATGGAGGATCCTTGTCTGGGTTGACTCTTTCATTATATGCAAACTTTTTACCATGAGAGATTTTCTCAGGATCTGTCTTATATTTTAGAAAGGACGATGCAATAAAAAGATATTATTGCTTTTTTTCCTCTTGTAGTTGTGAGGTAAATACATTTAAATACATCTTCTTTTAACAAATAGAAGTCATGGACCAAGGAGGCTTCTATTACTTAATACCGTAAACTCTCACATTATTTTATGTAAAAAGAATTTGAGATTTGAATCTAAGGTTTTTTTAAAGCCATTACATTCAAGAATATTCTAAAATGTTAAAGGCTTCCTACACAATATCATTTTATTCCCCATTAGATTATTAAAATTTAATAAATTTATTTATTTTGTACAATAATGAAAATTATTAGGATCTTTTGACAGAAATCTTTTCCAATAATTAAATGAAACCAACAAATATATTCATATTGAAGCATGGATAAATATAAAAACATTAATATATGCAGTATATTGATGCAGTGAGTATAATTGAAAACAAACCCAAAAGAGGAAGTCATGTTATAAAAATGAAAAAGTTAGACTGAAATTTTCCACACTAAAACCTATTTCTTCACTGGAAAACTTATTTGTCTTAAATCCCATTAAGGTTTAAATGTTAATGCTAGAGAGAAGACACTCTTTGTCATATACATTTTATCAAACTGATGGGCAGCGCTAAATACTATACCAGTTAGAACTTGTCTTTTCATGTCAAAAAGTGTAAGAGCTTATTAATTACATGATTTTGAGTACTTAATCTCTTAATTACTTAATCTCTCTGTGATCAGTGCCTTATCTATAAATTTAACAAAATACCAGTTCTTATTTCAAAGGGTTATGTGGAATTTAAATGGTATGATGTATAAACACAAAAATGCTGGGTATAAATTAAATGCTCAATAGACATTAGCTTCTTATTATCTAAATATTAAAAAAAAAATTCCCACCATCTCAGATAACCTATCCCTGAAAGTCCCTAAAATCAGTACATGTTGCCTAGATAAAGAAGGGTGAGAAACATGAATGACATAAACACTAGGACCCTGGAGGCAACACTACCTTGCTGTATATCAAATTAGATAGAGGCTTGTGGCAGACTCTGCTATTTTCATATAGAATATTCTTACTAGCAGAACTCTGACTTTGTCAATGGAGGTCCTATGGCTGGTTAAATATACACCAATGTTCCTCCTTTCACAAAATCAGATGTGGCCATGTTACAGAATGCTGGGCTAGAAGTGGCCCTTGCTACAACCTCGTTAAAAGAAAGCCTTTATGCTGCTAGAAACATTCTAGTGCAGATGTCTTTTTTTATAGAGTGTCTTTTGTTCTTTTGGGTAGATGCCCAGTAATGGGATTGCTGGATCAGATGGTAGTTCTACTTGTATCTCTTTGAAGTATGGACACACTGGAAGCTCTGTCTCGGGTGGGGCAAGGGCAATATACATAACCTAAACATTTGTACTCCCATAATATGCTGAAATTAAAAAAAAAAAAAGAAAAAGAAATCCTTTACTTTTATCTTTCTTCCTCTACATGCCTGGAATAGTAGCCATCCTACAATTGAGCAACATATATGGAGATGAAGATGACAATACAAATGGTGGAGGGAAGACAGAGTCTGAGTCCTTGTTGAGCCACACCAGGGTTGAGCAACCTGTGTCTGGATGACATTTCATGTTGTTACAGTATATACCTGTGTTTAAGCCATAACTAGAGCTACTTTTCATTATGCACAGCTGAATATAATCTTAACTGACATAAAATTAATAGAGGTAAGAAATAAGGATGCAAAGATAACCCATCCAAACCAAAAATGTAACATTTTCTCATATTATTTTCTCTGTTATTCTGACTGTCTCTCTTTGTCATTTGCAATACTTTTTGTTATTTTTCCTCTTACCAATACTCCAGTTGTCTCCTTTCCAACTTCTTTGCTGGTTTATCTCCTACTTGACTGTTAAAGTTTGCGGTAGATCATTACAGATATAGCCCCCAGTACATCATGTATCCTTATGTCCATGACTATGTATAGTTTCTTCCCACGTTGACTGGGATTGACCATGTGACCTTCTTTGGCAAGTAAGACATTGGCAAATATAATGCAGGTAAAGGCTTGAAAAATGCTTGGTTATTGAGGATTGCTCTCTCTTTTGCTATTTCTGGAACAGAGTCCCCATATTGAGAACAACAAGCTACCCTGATAAGAATGTGTGGCCTATAAAACAGCTGGTGCCAACTGCCAGTCGTGTGAGGAAGGCAATAGAGCATCTAGTAGCCCAAGACAATGTGCTGAATAATCTCAGTTGAAAACAGCTAAAGAACCACCCAGTTAAACCCAATCCAGATTGCTGACACAGGTGAAAGTAAACAAAATTATTGTTAATTTTTTAAACCACTTAGTTTTAGGGTAGTTTGTCTATCACATAAAAATAGTTGATACAAGTTTCCCAAAGGGTCTTTTATGTTACTCTCTTATATGGCTACATTCTCCTTCCATCACTCCCAAATATGTGTCATCAAAATATATCTCCCTTTTATCCCACAGACTTTCATTTCCAATTATATTTTCAAGTTCTCTGTGGAAATGTTACTTGCACAAGTAGTTTAGACTAAACATATCAGATGTACGTTTCTCAATCTTTCTTAGATCCCACTTCTGCTTCTGTGTACCTCCTGTCCCAATAAATGAGAATCACTAAACAAGTGAGTTGATCAAATATGAAAATTATAAGTAATAACTTCCCCATTTGATGTTGTTGCTTCACATATCCAAATCACCAAATCTTGTCAATTTTTCATGAAACAGCTATTTTTTATATACAATTCTGTTCAGCTCTATTGCAACTAACAACCAAGCCAAAGTCATCTCTCTGTTTGACTAGGGAAAAAAAAAAATCTGCCAACGAATTCCTTCAAAGTCTTATGCTTTTTCAATCCATGCAAGCTATACCAAATTTGTTGTTTAATCACAGATATGATTAAATTATCCTGTATTATGTTGCATTGCCATTGAGGTGAAAATCAAGATATTTATGTGGTTGGAAACTTTTTATATGAGAATTTTTCTTCCCATTTTCACATCTTAACTTTCTGCCATTCTCTGGTTTATTTTTTAATTGAAGCCATATTGGGTTTCTTTCATTGTATTCAATGCAATATAGCCTTTTCTATATATCTTTCTTTGTGTTTATGCTATTTCATCTACAAAGAAAACCTTTCTCTCTGCATCAAGATCTATTTTGTCTTTCTATCAATATTCAGCTTAAACATCACGCATTCAGGAGATTTTCACTGATATTTCCTCCAACTTCTGACTATGTATGTAGATTGTCCTTATTTCACTTTGCAAAGAGTAGTATGATTTAAAAAAATGTAAATCAACTCCCAGGGAACAGAATAAAACTATTATTATTTTAGCATTTATTGATTTCTGTGGTGTAAATATTTCCACTAGATTACAAGCATCATGATGCCAACAGGTATGCAAAATTCCAAAAATGTTAACATTTCCTGAACATATTACAACCATTCTCATGAGCTGCTATGTGCTACCTCCAGCATAACACTGGCTTCAGAATTTGACTCTTCTGTCAACATGCCCAGAGCACAGTTAAGGTGAAGTTCCCACAGAGTCTATTTCTTTTCTTCTCACTGCTATATTGCCAGTGTTTCCACAGGTGTAAGCCCGATACATGCAACTCATAAAAACGCACTGAATGGAAGCAAAAAGACACGCATAAATGTCAATGTTTCCCTGGCCTCCAGTGTTGCACATTATTGGGGAGCTAGAGTCTGAAAGCAGATACCCCCATCTCTCTGTTTTAGGCTACTTTGGTAGATTTGGAAGAAAAAATATACCCATTGGTAAATTTGGGAGAGAAATTGAAATGGGTATGTATAGGTTGAAAATGCTTAGCTGGAGATTCTGATTCAATCTGTGTTGAAAAAATAATGTTTTAAAATTGTATATCTAGTCAAAAAGAAACAGCATTGAGAGATTTAAAATAATTTTATGCAAAGGCTTTTGTATACATTACTGTTAAAAACAACTGAGCTTCACAGATATTAAGCTGCATACCTAGTTAGTGGCAAAGAAAAAATTAGAACTAAATGATGATGGATGTATAACCCAGTCTCTTTCAACTTCTCTGTCATTTGTAGTCTGAAGTATTTGAAATAAAATAATCTTGATTACTGTACAAAAGTTACTTAGATAAGCTATAACCTACTGAAGATTGACTACAGAATAGAAAGTCAACAGGAGATTCAATGAATACAGATAAATTTTAGAAGCCTTGGGAGAATAACTCATGATCTGAGCCACCATGAAATTGATGCTAAAATACTAGCCACGCTTGTAAGGTAAATGATACAGGTTTCTTAAGGAACAGTTAAAATAACATTTACTATATTACCATATTTTCATGATTCTAAGAGGTATATTTTTAATTTTCATATCTCTGAAATTCACATGCAATGAGTAAAATACATTGAACTGTAATTTAATTATAGAATTTGTTTCCATATTAGTAATACATAAAACTGATAGCATCTCTCTTTATAAAACATAGTAATGGTATTACATCATAGTAGATATCATTTTACAAATAAGGATATGAAATGACAGAAATGTTCTTTGTCAAAGTCTGACCCAAAACAACAAAGTAAAAGAGTCAAGGCTAATAAATATTAAGTTAAAATTAAAACAATACAACCAGAGAGCTGAAAAGTTAATTACAATTTTTCAAATAGCATTTATTGAGTTCTCACTGTGGCTTTGAGGCATCAGGATAGAGATTTTCAAAAAATATTTTTTACATAGAATCAGTTCAACATTTCATTTTTTTGGTCACGAATCTTCAAGGTTTAGTTTATCAGAGAAAGAGAGAAACAGAGACAGAGGCTAAAAGAAGAGAGACAGAAAGATGAGGGAAGAGACCAGGTTTGAAATTAAGCTAAATGTTTAAAAGTATGGATATGAGCAGTTAAGATAAATAGTATTTCCAAAAATGTGGCCAAGGAATCATATCCATAATAATTACCTGGCATGCTTGTTAAAAATGAAGATTCTCTGGCTATGACCCAAACCTACTAAATCAGAAAATCTGTGGATAGGAGCTAGAAATCTTTAACAAGCTCCCTAGAAAGTTTTATGCACAGTAATATTTGAGAAAACTGCTTTGTAGAAAAAAGAAAAAGGCTGCAAAATTAGGCAAGCATAGGTTATTGTATTGTAATTTTAATCATATAATGAAAACTTGCTGATAAGTATGCTGAGTAAGCATGTAAAATTATAATACTTTCATATGAGAACCTATTTAAAAATAGATACATTTCAATTGAGTCATCAGTAACTATTACTGAAATAGTGATATTAATAGTACACAATGCTAAGTAATATTAAACTGTATATGTTATTGATAAATTTGATCTAATGCTATATTTTTTCCTCTAAAGAATTTAAAATTAAGATTGAGTGTTTTAACACAAATTATTGTTTTCTTTAAGAAGAAATACATATTTTTCACATATTTTATTCAGTGTTATAGCCTATGTGTTTTGTCTATACAGAGTCATCTAAAACACCACAACTTTATTGAGAAAATTAAAAAGCTATTATTTCTGTAGCAGATTGTTAAGTATAAGATTGTATTCATAAAATATAGAAAGATATTACATATTGTTTGCATAAAACAGAACTCTCAGCCACAAAGAGAGTTTTTGGTTAACTCAAAGAGAGAGTTTTTGGTTAACTTGTTAACACCAAGTTATATGTTAACTTGTGCATAGAAATAAGTTAAATATATTCTATCTCTAAAAATACAAAAAACCAGTATGGTATGCAGGAAAAAATGGAAAATTAAAATTCATCTTAATCAATTAAATTATGCTTAAATACATTGTAATGTGAATTGTTAAAACTTGTATATAAAATGTTTTTGTTAACAATGACAAGATAACTCTAATTTTGTGTACTCATCCTCAATTGTTTTATTATATTGTTGCATTTTAACTAGGTAATTTTATTATTCACACATAGCTTGAAGTATTTTAATAAGAAATTGGAATTCTACTCCATTTTGAATAAAATACAACATGTCATTTTCTATGTGAATTTGTCGTTCTTTAAATGAAAATTTTAATGTTTCTTCACCTAACCACGTTACTATTGTAAATTTTTGTTTTTATTAAAATATTTAATGCATATGTCCCATGCTTGGATAGCTATAAATGACTTTCCTATAATTGAGACACTTTACATTAACATAGATAACGTTTATTTTCCTCAGTTTCACATGAAGAGTCAAGTACAGAAATGAAAACTTACGAAGGAAAATAAAGTGTCTTCGATCTACATTTTCTGAATGGCGGTTTGTTCAATAACACGTTTCTCAGTTTTCTTGGAGCAACTTCAAGGAGGAGAATATCGTCTCAAGTCAAGATCATGCAAGAGTAACATATTAGCTATGAATTGGCGCGGACAGCTTTCTAACCGTTTAAAATTGCTCAGAAATACATAAAAGCCATGGATTTTAAAGGGAAAGCTCTTTTCAAGCTTGCTACATTCTTGATTTATGAAGTATAATAGGTAAAAGGGAGCCTAAGCTTAAATAAAATGGATCTTTTTGTTCATTTAGCAGAATCCTTAAAAGAATGAGCTTATAGACATAAGAAAAATGACATTGAGATATTAGTAAACATTGTTACGTTAAATTATTACATAGCTTTGACACAAGAAAATTATTTAATACAGTCCATAACTGAAGTGAATGCCAAAGTAATTTTTGTAGAACTTTGCCCATGATGTTCTATAAATGATATTGTCCTTACATTGTATAATACATACACATGTACAAACATACACATATACAAAAAAGGAATTTGAATCTTGTTATTTTACCTTGAATTTAATGATTTTACTGTATATTGTCTTCCTGCACCCATTTTGAAAGTAATGTGGTGATGTTGGCGTAAACAGTATACTAATTAATTCATAAAACCAAATTTTCATAATTGAAAATGGCAAAGCAGAAACCAATCATTGAAAGTAAGATTGTTGTATCACTTTCTTCAAAGGCATTTTCATTGGATACTTTCCAACTGTCATTGGGAAAAGATCATTTGCCTCTTTTCTTATCATCAGAGAATATCATATATCTACATGTTCATTACCACGCTGAAGAAATTTTATCTCTCTATGGGGAATTTTGCATGGTCATAGCAAAGAAAACAGACTGACAGCAATTTCAGCAGTCCCATTAATACACCAATTACTTTGGTTTTAATATCCCCTTTAAAAGTCGTGGTGAAACTTAATCCTAATTGGTATTAAGAGGCAGAGTCTTTGGGAGGTAATTAGAATTACAAAAACTTTGAAAATAGGGCCCTCATCTTGGGACTACTGGCTTTATAAGAAGAGGAAGAGAAAGCTAAGCTGGCCCACTTGCGCTGTCTTACCATGTAATGCCTTATTCCATGGGATGATGCAGCAAGAAAGCCCCCACAATATGTGGCCACTACATCATGGACTTCTCAGGCTCCAGAATTGTAAGAAAGACATTTATTTTTTAATAATTACCCAGTCTCAGATATTCAGTTATAGTAACAGAAAATGGACCAAGACACCAGTCTTGAACTTCTTTAGAATGAATATTAATGCAATACCTTTCAGTTAAAATTTCTAAAAAGTTAAAAGCGAATTTTAATGCATATTTTGTCTATCACTTTTGATTTTATGCTACAAAGATATTATTTCTTTTGGAACAAAAACGTAAAAATAAACTACAAAATCCATTTTATAAACTTATGTTTCTTTTCTCTGATTACGAGTGACTCTTGGTACAGTCACTCCAAAATTAGTTCATGAGAAAGTTATACCTTGGAACTGTCAAAGAAACATTGCCCAGACAGACAGGCAAGGTAGACTCTATTCATGTTCAGTACAATAAGGGAAATAAATTGAATTCCACTCTTCTGAAACAGAAGACAAAAAAGTTTTTTAGTCCTGGAGTGAGTTAGTGAAAAAGTACTGGAGGATATTAGGGGAGAGGCTAGCCAATGTGATTAGGCCATTTGTGTTTGCCAATTGAGGCGTACTGGCTTCTACCATCCCTTAGAGACAGGGAGATAGGGCACTGTCTTTCCTGATTACATTTCAAAAAGATGGCTCCCAGGTTCTCTAGAAAAACATTAGTGGGTGAAAAGAAATGGCCAAAGGCTAGGAGAAGATTTACATCTCAAAGGGGCAAAGAAAGAATTTACATTTGAAAGTTTTCTTAAGTGTTCTAAGAAAAGGGAGGTCAGGAGCGCAAGTGTCAGCCAGGAGACTGTCTAAAAGTTTAAAAAGCTTAGAAAATGCTCAGGCCATCTTGCTTACGATAGAAGAGAGAGGAACCACAGTCTACTCAGCTGCTTCATTTATATGCTATCTCTGCGGAGAGAAGACCAGAGGGGAAGGGGATCTATTAGAAGGCAAGGTGGGTCCCTATAATTGGAAGAACTTTTCCTCCATTGTTTCTCTTTTGTGAGTACAATAGTTTTTCTTCTCCAAGAAACTTTCAAAATACTCATGTCACCAGTCCCCAGTCTGTCTTAGATGTCTTTCATCTTACTAGGAGTATCTCTTTCAAAGAACTTATCACTAGAAACTTAATTTTGGAGGTCAAATTTTGTCTTCCTCATCACACTGTGAGAATTTTTAGGGGAAGGTACTGTGAATTTATAATTCTGAATCCCCAATAACAATGTGCCACACCTGGTAGATACACATTGAATATTGCTGAATAAAACAAGCATGTTTTTTCACAGTAAATAAGGCATAAAGTCATCTAGGGTAAAAGAGAGTCACAGATAGACAAAGGGTTCTACAAAAACCCTAAAACCATGAGTCTTAAAAGCATTTATTCTGTCTCTTTGAGCACTGCAACCAACCCTATTAGGAAGCATTATAAATGAAAAATATGCAAATTTTTTAAAAGCCCAGTTTTAATGGGATTATAACAAAATCGAATATGAGCTTAACTTTGAATTTCTTGGCTTTTATGTTTCAAGTTAAATCCATGATACCATTTGAAACTATCTTTTGGAATGCAAATCAGCATCAATACTGCTGAGCATAGTGAAAATTGATGAAAATAATAATAGGAAAAACCTTACAAAGTCTACTGAATTCCGTTTTAACATAATAAGTAGAGTCAAGGTGGTCTTTATTATTATAATTAACTGATTACATGTAAATGAAATCCTACTTTTCATTGAACTTAAGATAAACTTAAATGTAAAGAAAGTTGCATAATTTCTAACAAGGGAACTATATAAATATTTGTCTAAACAGTCACAAAATACCACATTTTAGATTTTACATAGGAAATAGTAAGAATAAACAACTTCAAATATTTGTTTGGTGGGAAAATACTCATCGTATTCTCAATAAATTGTTAAATACTTTTTGCCTAAACTATGTGTAAATTTTAAATTACAGAAAGAAATTATTAAATATTGAAAGTCAAGTTTTCTGCATTAATATTCTAAGGAAATATAAGGAAGTATAACTTTGACAAAAATATCTTGTATTCATTATTTAATTTCAGATAATCATATATTTGAAAAGTAATTTCAATTTTTAAATAAATATTTTTTAAATATATTGTTAATAATGGACAGAAATGCAAATAATTATTTTTGACATAATTCTTTTTCATGCAATTGAACTTTTCTCTCATATCTACAAACAAAAATGCTTTGTCCTGTTTCTGTGATATAAAAATGATGGTACATTGCAGTATTTCACAGTGAGCATAAATGACTTTTAAAACATGGAGTATATTTAAAATGTTATTTTATTCCAAACATTCTCTGTCGACATTTTAATTCAGTGAAATTTAATTGAGACAACGGGACCATCCATCAACATGCTCAATTATGTTATATAGTGTTATTTTAGAGAGAAATTTAGATTCATATAAATTTCTGGCTTGAAGATAGTATAAAATTCATATCAATTAAAAAAATATATGAGAGAGAGGGAATAAAGAAAAGCTAAAATTTTGTTTTTACAGACTATAGACATAGGGCATCTATTTTCCCTGGTTTTGATATGTGCCCTCTCTCATTAAATATTTTCTATGAGATTAAAGTTTTTTGATATCAACATTTTAACATTTTTCTACTATTTCATGTATTAGTAGCACCTGGTTAACAATTCCATTATTGTTAAAAATGTATATTAACAGGAAATTATTAGTATACTTTCATTAATAGAATATGTTAAAATTTACATAATCAATGACTTTGAGTAAATGATAGAAAAGTCATTAAAATACTCAAATACTCTGAGAAAATGAGGGCAGAGGCTGCATTTTTGCACACTTGGTTAATTCTGAAGTTCAACAATGCCATACAGCTCATCTCTTCTGTGACAGAAGTGTCTTCTCCTTTAGGTTCTGTTAGTCATAGCTGTCATATGCTGATAACTGCATCCACCAGTATAAAACTATTTTCAGCAAAAAAAAAAAAAAGAAAAAAAGAAAAAAGGAGAATACTCCTATTTTGTCTTTGTCAGAGGAATAAAAAAGAACTGCCAAAAACAAACAAATAAACAAAAAAACCAGGACTTCCGTTTACATTGCCTTGGAAAGATTCTCAACAATGATCACATCCAATTCTTCTTTCTCAAGTGAATGATTCCACAGCGATGAGCTTAGAGTAAGATTCTACTCCAGGAATAGGACAGGGGCCTAGAATTCGCAAAGTGCTCTTAGGAGAAGATTGAACAAAAAATTAGAATTATGCCATGCATGTCTATCATCTTAGATTTTGTTGTTACTATAATTATTTTATATGACAAATTTTATCATGGATTGTAGGGTTGTCATAAATATTAAATATTACAAATTCAGACACATTTACAGAAGCAAATAGAAACTGATTAGTGATATTTTGCAATACGAGATGGGAGAATTTTCTAGGACACTAATATTTGTGAATTCTATGTTCTACAAAATTACCAGGCTGTTTGCTTGCAGGATTCATATAAATCATAGTAAGTAACTCATTTATTGTCTCATGGAATACATTCAATGATAATAACCATAGTTAATTTATTCATGTTTCTAAAGATTTTTAGCACACATTCTTTAATTTAGAAAATAGATTTATAAGAAAATGACTTGTGTCCAAGTTGGGTGATGCAATGTGTTAGGAGGCTTCAAATTTATAAAACAAGCATGTGTATATATCTTTTGACCATTGTTTGTATGTTTTAAAATATTAAATTTATGACCAACTTTCTGAGCAGCTCTTGAATTCACAAAGTCCTATTGCAGCTTTTCTACATGATGATAAAAATCAGTCACAACAAACATTGTTTAATGAGTTATGTATAATTTAAATTATATTTACATTATTTTGAAGGTAGTAAAACAGACATCCATATTCACCAGTTGAGTGAGGTAATAATAATGTTAGCGTTATCTTCTCAGTGTAATCTACTAATGTTCTTATATCTTACCTAAAAAAAAAAAAAACTACAAAAAGCTGAAAGATTCACTACAGATTCAAATTTTGAACTCAATAAAACATGTTTGATACATTTACTGGTTATCGGTTTATTTATGTAAATACATGAAGAAGAGTCATTAATTGCTGCACATTGGTATGTTTAATTTAGAAAAAAATATCTTACAATTTTTGATGTTGTGGAATAATTTCTGCAGTATAGGTATCAGTTTTAACTAAAGAGATGAAAGGACCTCTACAGGGAGAACTATAAAACACTAAGGAAGGAATCAGCAGAGGACATAAACAGGTGGAAAACCATACCATGCTCAAGGGTCAGCAGAATCAACATTCTTAAAATGTCTGTACTACCCAAAGTGACCTACAGATTCAAAAGAAAAGAAAACAAACATTCACAAATATTGCTTGTATGGAAATGTTCATAGAAGTGTTACACATAAAAGGCAAAAACAGAAACAACTCAAGTTTAACAGGTAACTGGATAAACCATTTTTATATATTGATCCATTTGAATAATAGTAATAAAAATAATCCAAATATTTATGCAAAAATATGAAAAAAAGTCAATCTCTGAAACATACCAAATAAAAAAGTCATAAATAAAAGAATTTGTATTTCATTTATTTCAAATTCTAGTACAGGTGAAATTTATCTATGACGGAAAGCAGATAACTGTTGATGGATGTACAGTGACTATGCAGGGTAGGCAAAATTTATCTCTAGTCTTTTAAAGTTGTTTTTTTCCAGATTTATTTATTTATTTATTTAGTCTGTGTCTGCAAATTAAATTGACATACAAGAGATCAACAGGATAAAAGCATACAAATTGATTTAATACAAGTTTTATGTGGTACAGGAAACTTCATGAAGAAATGAAGACCCAAAAAAGCAGTTCAAGTCAAACACTTAAGTACTGAATTTGAGAAAGCATAGTAAATTGTGAAAAAGTGATAAGGCAAAGGGGCTTCGGCTAGGGCAGTAAACTGGGTAAAGAAGTGACTAGGAAGATAAGGGTTGAGTGTAAAGATTTCCATTTGCCTAAGATTCCTGTCCTTCATGATAAGAACGTTACTTTCTTTTTGGTAAAGGGAAGATGGCTTTCACATGAAAATTTCATCTCCAGCTTTTAAGAAACAGAAGGAAGATCACTGTGACCTCAAATCTGCTATTTGTAAATGCCCACAACTCAAAATAATTCTTATGATAAAGTGGCATATTTTGGGATGGTGTGCTTTGAACTCCTTCAACTACAAGGTGGTACATTTGGGGATGGCAGCATTATAATCATATCTTAATCAGTGTGTTATGTGTTATATTAATAAATCTAGTGATACACTTACAACACATTTTATTTCTTGTAAAATATGACTTAAGAAAGCTTAAACAAATTAATAGAAAAAAGCGGAGTAAAAGAAGTAAATGTTTTCATGGAGGAAGATGTGATTAAATATGTGCAAAAAAAGGTGAAACATAAACAAAGGATTATTCGTGAGGATTTATATGAAGAACTAGAAACATTATTTTTCTTTTTTAATACCTGAAATTATGATAAGGTATGGAAAATGTTTCCTAGGAAACAATTAAAGGAGTGTATTTTCCTTCTGTTTTCTGCTGAAATATGCTGCAACCTGGAGCAATTCATTCAGAAGTTGGTACTAGCTATTGGAAACGTGTTTTTAAACAAATTATCTTCAGTAAAATTGCTCTGAGGGTATTTTGCCTATTACCATCCACAATCCCCTGGGAAACAAAGCAGTTTAGCCTGCTGCTACCATAAATGTTTTGCAAAATAAGGAGGTTATATATATAAAACAGATGATTACCAAACAAATTAGTAAAGCTTTGGTGATAATCTCTCCCAGGCCAATGAAGTGGCAGCTGCTTTAAATAACAAGTGGGCAATAAATTCCAATATATGTCTGAACAATTGTTACCTAATAAAAGTATAATCTTGTGTAGTGATTAATGAAATAATTTTTTAATTTGATAACAAAACTTTATATTAATGAATATTTTATATTGGTTGGATATTTTGTTTGTGTTTAGTGAAATATGATGCAATATTTTTCCCTCCAAAACAAGTTGTTGAACTTTTCTATCTATCAGAAGAAATACTCAACTTTTTTCATGTAAGTTATGGATGTAAAATCCCTTTAGGACTAATATTTAAGACTCAAATAAATTGTGTTATATAGTGTTATGAAATTGACATGGCATTGTCGTTTTTATATTGGATATAAAATATTACATAATATTGAGATCCTTATTTCTCACTAAAATGAGCTTATTCATCTACCTAGTAACGTGAAAAATTTTCATCAAAATGAATTATTCATTGAAACTTCAACTTAATGCATAATGTACATTACTATAAAATTTTAGAGATGATTCTTTTACTTACTAATAAAAATATGAATATAAATTAACACATTTATAAAACTCCTTATTTTAATATTTAATGCAGGGTGTACTTTATTTTAACATTAATTAACACTTATTATTTTCTAAGCCAGGCATGGTACACTAGTTATTCCATTTGATCTTTATAACTCTCTGAATAGTTACAATTATATTCCACACTTTAAATATGAGACAATTAAGGTTCAGAGTCAACTAATTCATCTAAAGTTGAAACTATCCTTTATAAAATTAATAAAGAGCCTCAAGGTGGGAACTGTGGTAGGAGCCTGAACTCTGCAATGGTATAGGCATAGTTAAAACTATAAACCTTTCTTAATTGTTCCCATACATAACATCGCCATTGTGAAACTTAAGACTGGTCTTTGATAATTCTGGCAGACCAACTGTCACCGACTATATCAGTGGCCATACTTAGGAACTGACTCAACATGTCCTGATACCTTCTACCTTGGCACTGACTCAGCAGAAGAAGACAATTTCTGCTTTTCAACCCTATGAGTTCATCCCCAGCCAATCAGCAGACCCAATTCCCTAGCCCTTTGCCCATGAAAGCTGTCTTTAAAAACACTGGCCCCAAAATTCCTGGGAAGATGGATTTGAGAAATTTCTTCTGTCCCCTTGCTTGGCACCCTATGATATTAAATTCTTTCTCCGCTGCAGATCTTGCTGTCTCCATGTATTGGCTTATTCCTAAGCAGTAGGTAATGAATCTGGTTGGATGGTAACAATATCAGCAAGTGGGCCCTTGATTTTTAGACCATTTTCAGGTGCTACTTCCCAGGTGATCTGCTGCCAGTTTTTGTGTTTCTGAATCCAAAGACTTCTATCATTATTGAACTCCCTCTTGTTGCTTATATCTCCACATGAAGAATTTAGGTTATGTATGCATTTCAATTTTATGGTACCCAATTGACTTTTGCAGGAAAGACTTTCTCCTTATTTTCTCTTTGCCTTTCCTTTTAAACTAGTTGTCAGGTGTTTCTGCCTGTTTCCAAATCAGAACTTATCAATGATCAAACTGCAAACAAAATCAAAGTATACCTCTAAATTAGAGGACATGGATATAGTCAGAAGCTTGGATAATATTTACACTTTTGATTTTAAAAGAAAGCTAGTGTCCAATTAAATTTGGGAGAGAGCTTCATAACTCCCTGGTAGCTCCCAGGAAAGCTGGCATGACTTCCTTTTAGAAGAAAGAACAATCATAATAGACAGGACTCTGTTAAATGCCTCACTGATCACAGAAAATGGGCCCAAATCTACAGGGAGTTATGACACTGATGGCTGATTATGCTCCATATAACTATTTTGCAATTCATCCAGGTTGTACTGTGCATTAATAATTCATTTTTATCACTGAGTAATGTTCTGCTATGTAGATAGACTATAGTTTATTTATTCACTTATTGATGAACATTTGAATTGTTTCCAATATTTGTGTATTACATATAAAGCTACTCTTAACATTTGTTTATAAGTCTCAGTATGCATGTGTAATTTAATTTCTCTTGGGTATTAATAAATACCTAGGAGTTGAATGGCTAGAGCATATATAGATACAAGGATGTGTATTTTCTGTCTTTAGAGACTGCCAAACTATTTGCCAAAGTGAATGTATCATTTTTACTCATTGCCAGCAGTAAATGGTAGTCGAATTAATTATATATCCTCACAAATGCATAGTGGGACCAGTCTTTACAATTTTAGCCATTTTAATAGTTTTGCAGTGAAATCTCATTGAACTTTCAATTTGCATTTACCTAATGCCTAATGATGCAGTTATTTTTTCATATGTTTACTTGAGATCACGTATCTTCTTTGGTGAATTGTCTGTTCAAACTATGGCATTTTTAATTGAGTTTTTGTTTCTTACGATATCTTGAGAGAGTATGTATGTGTAGGTATGTGTGGGTATATATGTATATATACCCACACATACATACATTTATTTTTTAGATATGATTTACAAATATTTTTCCTAGTCTGTGACTTTTCATTTTTTAACAGTATCTTTAAAGAGCAGAAATTTTTAATTTTTGATGTAGCATTTAAGAAAAATTTTGCTTAACCTAAATAAATAAAAGGAAATTTAGTACAAGGAATTAGCTAATGTGATTGTGGACTCTGAGAAATCTTACAATATTCTTTCTACAAGCTAGAGAACTAGAAAAGCTAGTGGTGTAATTATGGTCCCAGTCCAAAGGCTTAAAAGAACCAGGGTAACTGAGGGTGTCAACTGCAGTCCAATAGCAGCAGAAGATCTATGTCCCAGCTCAGTCAGACAAAGTGAGAGCAAATTTTCCTTTCCTTCACCTATTTGTACTATTCAGGCCTTCAGCAGAAAGGGTGATGATCACCCACAAGGGGAGGGCAATCAACTTTACTGAGTTCATCAATTTGAATACAAGATTCATCTGAAAACACCATCATTGATACAACGGAAGTAATGTTTAATCTGGGCACCTTGTGACCCAGTCAAGTTTATACATAAAATTAACCATCAAACCAGGTCATAAAGGATTTTTTTAACTGTTTTCTTCTAAAGATTTTAAATATGTAAATTTTCCTTTTAAGCCAACTTCTTATTATGAGTTCATGTTTGCATACATTGTGAGATATGAATTGAAGTTCATGTTTTTATATGTATTTCTAATTGTTCCAGCATCATTGTTTTGAAAACACTATGCCCTCTCTGCTGAATTGCCTTGATATCTAAGTAAAAACCATTTTTCCAGATATGATTGAGTCCATTCTGGAATCTGCATTCTGTTCTAATAATTTTTTGTCAATAGTTACACAAGTAGTATGACATTGCTTTGATTATTGTAGCTTTGTGATAAATCTTGAAACAAAGATAAGGTTAGTCCTCCAACTTTGTTTTGTTTTTGAAAGTTGTTTTAGCAATTTGGAGTCCTTTTCACTTCCAAATGAGTTTTGCAATGAGTTTATCAACTGCTTCAAAAGAGCATGATGAGATTATGATTGAGATTATTTTAAATTTATAGATTTGTATAGAAATAATTTATATCTTAGTGATGCTGGGCTTCTAACTGACAAGCTCAGTATAACTCTCCATTTATTTATATCCTCTTTAGGTTTCATTAGCAGCATTTTGTAATTTTCAGCTTACAGGCCCTTCATGCCTTTTGTCAGATTTTCTCCTGCCTTGATAAAAAATTTATTTTACATTACTTTTAGATGTATCAAGGAAAGACAATAAACTAAAGCAAAGAGAAAGCTTGGGAAAAGTACTCAATTAATATTCACTTACAAATCATGAAAAGCTTTTATACTAGGAAAACTAGCAAATTATATAATATTGATTATTAGCCATTTTACATTATTTTTATATAAAAATTTGTGTTTAGATGCCTCTGTTTTAAATATATTTAAATCTGTTGAATACATAATATTCTCTAAAGAATATACTCATAATTATGTTCTTTACAATTATGTTCATCCTTTAATTATATTTCTAATTATCTAGAATTTCTTTCATATATAAATTCCTATTGTTTGATATTTTATTAATAGATTCACCACTATAATATTGTATTTATAATAAATTATAAAACAATAGGGCTAATAAAATTTCTCAGCCATTGTATGTGTTTTCTTTGCAAACAATTTTTATTTTACTTAGTTAAGTTACTATAAGTTATTGGAGTGATGTTTTTCTTACTTGCAATTACTTTTAAAAAGTAGGTACCTTACCAGTCTCATTATTTGCACATGTGGCAGGTAAGATAATATCTTTATAAATGAATAGAGAAAATGACTATAAAACCACAAGCATGTAACACTGGAAGTCAGCATGGTAATAAGCCAATTTTTGTGGAAATGAACTCATTAATGCTAAATTTTTGCTGACTTCCAGCTGATCTGAAAACTGCTTTACAAAATTCAAAAGGCACTTCATGAATTGTAGAAGAAAAGAGGAAAAAAGGAATGAACCAACCATAACCAAGCATATTTCACTCATTTGGCTTCCAACAAACTCCCTTATAATCTACAGCTGAGAGTTGGGAAAAAAAGAAATAAAATTGATCAGGGTGACAGAAGTTTCCTATCAGAGTGACACCAAAGGCTCCTTGTTGAACAGTGCAAATCAGTTTAGACAGAAAGTATAGCTGGGCTTTGATTGTTTGTTAGAGTTTATTGTACCTTTTCTTGCACTTGCAAATTTTCACACACTTCTGACACAAAAAAAGTTAACTTTCTCTAAGTGGGCTTTAGACAGAGGAGAAGGCAAATTGAGAAACAGTATGGAATTTGAAAAAAATAAATATACAATAGATATAAGGCTAAGAGGAAAAATATATCTGTCATGTTTTGTTAGAGGATTATCTAAAAAGTCATTTAAAATACTTAATAAATTGTCTTTTTATAAACTTTTATAATTTTTTAGCAGAAATAAACATATTTAAATAAAGACAATTATTAAAGGGGCTAATTTCCTATGGCAATAATTATTTTTATTTAAATAGCCCTGAACCTATATGGTCTATTTTAAAGCACAGAAAAAGTCAACACATGTTAAGAGGATCCCATATATGATGTTTTCACCATTGTAATAATCAAAAAAATCTGGTTTTTATTTTTCCAACATGTCTCAAAATGTGATGGCAAATTATTTATCTGGCATAACTATTCATGACCTATTTCCTCAAAGAAGTAGACCCAGAAAGTATAACTGTATCCCGTTATTTATGGCCAAGGTATGTCTGATTTAAAGCTGAGAGAAGCAAACTGCTACTCCAACAGAAGATATTCTGAATTAAGGGTCCAATGTTGTTTCCATTTATTGTTTATACTCTCTATACCTCAAAAATTCAAGTAATAAATTGTGGTTACAAGACAACTATAAACAACAGAAGAACCATTACAATTTAGCTCAAGACATCCAAGAAGTTGTTAAAATTAATGGAGGAGAGAAACATGGGCCAGAAAATTTCTGGGTATCAAGTTGGCCAGCCAGAATTTATTGGAACAGATACTTTTCTGTTTTCCATACCACTGATACAAACTAAAGGTGTAAAATACCTATCTGAGAGCATGTGCAAATAGTAATAGAATTGGAAGCTGAAATGA
This sequence comes from Lepilemur ruficaudatus, assembly GCA_963574885.1. NCBI lineage: Eukaryota > Metazoa > Chordata > Mammalia > Primates > Lepilemuridae > Lepilemur > Lepilemur ruficaudatus. Next base: position 21,873 of record CAUYRT010063438.1, on the reverse strand, counting down.
GATAAAGTCACTCTTATAAACTTAGATATTTTAGAAAAAGATTCTATTTATTTTTTCAGTATCAGTCTATTTGAATATTAGTTCTTTGCTTTCAGATACATCAGCATCTCACGCATCATTAAATAAAAGTTAAATTTAATTAAATATAGTTTGATATTCTCTATCACGTGCTATTCAGCTGGTTAGGCATGAAGGAAAAGTAAATGAGAAATGTACATTTCTAGGTGCTACAGTATAATTGTTGGGAATATACCATATGCTTCACAAAGATATAGGAAGTACTATAGAAAAAAATATTAATAATTAAAATTTAAATTAAAATACAGACACAGAGCACATGAAGGAGAAATTATTTGTAGTAGTGGTACAAGAGGATATTAGTGGAGAAGATGGCAGGGCAACTGATGATATATGTCTTCAGGACTTCACAATAAAGGTGATGATAATAGCAATTGTTCAAACTAATGCAATTGATATGGGAAAATGTATCACTTTTTCAGAAAACAATGATTCAAATTATGACACATTTTTGGAATTTTTAATTTACATTTAATGTAATTGCCAATATATTTGGGGTCTAAAATCTCTTATTTGTCCACTTTTTAATTTCAAAAGATTAGGATTGACACGTATGTTTTTCCTACATGGATACCTTGTATGAGACTTAAGTCAGACCTTTTGGTGGGCCCATCACCAAAATAGTGTCCATCGTATTCATTAGGTAAGTTTTTGTCCTTCACCCCCTCACACTCTCCCCTTCTTGGTTTCCAATGTCCTTTATATCTCTTTGTGCCTGTGTGTACCCATCGTTTAGCTCCTACTTACTAATGTAAACATATGATGTTTGGTTTGTCATTCCTGAGAAATTTCACTTAGGATAATGGTCTCCAGTTCCATCCAAGTTGCTGCAAAAGCCGTATTTCATTCCTTTTTATGGCTGAGTAGTACTCCACGGTGTACACATTTTCTTCATCCACTTGTGAATTAATAGACACTTAGGTTGATTCCACATCATTGCAATTGTGAATTGTGCTGTGGCAAACATTCAAATGTAAGTGTCTTTTTTATAAAATGACTTCTTTTCCTTTGGGTAGATACCTAGCAGTAGGATTGCTGGAGCGAATGGTAAGTGTACATTTATTTCTTCTAGGAATTTCTATACTGTTTTCCATAGAGTTTACACTAATTTGCATTACCACCATCAGTGTATAAGCATTCCTTTTTAAACACAATTTTAAGGAATTATAGGAAAGATTGGATGAGAATTTGTAGAACTTGCTTGTTTTATATGAATTTGTATGCAATAGACTTTACATTTCATCCTATTATCGAGGGATTGACCTTATCAACTATAATTAAGGAGGTTCATTCCTTTGTATTTCTCTCTATTTTTCTACCTCTCAATAAACATTTGTTGATAACTACAGGAAAACTTTGTCAAAGACAAACAGATTAGCTACATTTATTCTCAGGGAATTAAAATGAAATATACTGTAGAGAGGTTATCAGGACACATTCCTGAGAAATTCTCTTTTTTTTATCAAATTTCTTAATGCAAATCCATCACAAGCCAGAGTTATCACTTCTTATTCCTACGTTTTAAATGATCATATCAGGGAAATTATTTGTTTAATGATTCCTAAACTGGATCATCCCTGTAAAGTTATTTTGTGCTCTCAAGCTGTTATTCATATTTGATCTGCTGATGAGATCCAGTTGGTCTTTCATTCCTCTCCTGAGAGAGTCATGATTTCCCTTTAATCATGTTTTTAAAACACATAATTAGATCTAGAACTCAAAAGCCAAAAATGATAAGATATACTCATTTAATTTTCTTTTCTTTAAAGTAAAGTGGATTAGACTGAATAATATATTAGAGATACTTTGAATGCTAACACTTTGAGCTTATAAGTATTGTTTTAGTTTCATTGCAACCACAAACCTGGGGATAGGACAAAAAAAAAGTACAAAAATAAACAAAAGCACAGGAAAAGCAAAAAAAAAAAAAAAGCATAAAAAATAAGCAACAGACAATAGGGCAATCAAACCTAATATTTTCAAGATTCATACATGTTGTAGTAAGTATCAGTAATCCATTCCTTTTTATGCTGAATACTATTTTATTGCATGAATATGCCATATTTTGTTTGTTCATGGATGGACGTGTTAGGTTGTTTTCACTTTATGACTATGATGATTAATGCTGCTTTGAATCTTTGTGTGTGTGTGTGCATGTGTACATATGTTTTCTATCTTGAGTATACACCTAATAGTAGAATTGATGGACCACGTGGTAACTCTCTATGTAAATTTATGAAATAATGCTAAAATGTTTTCCAAGGTGACTGCAACATTTTGTATTCCCACCATTAATGTATGTGAGAGAGTTCTCGTTTGTCCCTAATCTCTTTAACACTTATTTTTAATCTGTTCGATTATGATAACCTATTGGGTATGAAGTGGTATCTTATGGTTTGACTAATTATGTGAAACCTCTTTTCATGTGCTTATTGGACATTTATATAGTTTGTTTGGAGAAATGTCCTTTTTTTTTTTTTTTTACTGTTGAGTGTAAGAGTTTTTTATATATTCTAGATACAAGTTCCTTTTCAGATATAAGATTTATAGATATTTTCTCTTTGGTCTGGGTTGTCTTTTCACTTTCTTGTTGATGTACTTTGAAACTCAGATGTTATTAATTTTGATGGTATCTTTTTTTACTATATATTGCTTGTGTTTTATATCATATATAAAAGTCATTGCCTAATCCAAGGTCAAGAAAATGTATGCCTATATATTCTTCCAATATCTTTGTAGCTTTAGATCTTACATTTATGTATTTGATCCATTTTTAATTTTTGTATATGGTATGTATTATTCTAATTTCATTCATCTGCATGTGAATTTCCACTTGTCCTACTACCATTTGTTGAAGACATTTTTTGTCCTTAACGAATTTCCTTGGCTTCCTTGTTGCAAATCAATTGCCCATTAACATAGGATTTATTTCTAGACTTTGAATTCTATTTCATTAATGTCTATCTCTACTGTATGTCACTAACACAATGTCTTGATTACTGTAGCTATGTAGTAAATCTTGAAATTAAAAATTGTAAGTCCTCCAAATTCATTCTTCTTTTTAAAAAATTTTTTAACTATTTTGGGACTCTTGCATTTTCATACGAATTTTTGAATCAGCTTGTTAAATTTCTACAATAAATGAAACTGGGATTTTGATAGGTATTGTCTTAAATCTGTAAATCAATTTAAATGATGTTGCAACATTGTCTTTCCAATATGTCTTTCCATTTATCAGTTACTTTCAATAATGTTTTATAGTTTTCAGTGTGCAAGTCTTATACTTCCTTTGTAAAACAGATTTCTAAATATTTTATCCTTTTTACTAAAAATGGAAATGCTTTCTCAATTTCATTTTCCTATTGTTACAGAAACATAATTGATTTTGTATATTGCTGAACTTGTTTATTAGTTATAATACTTTTTGTGGATTTCTTAAAATTTTCTACATACAAGATCTTGTTTTTTGTAAAAGAAAATACAGTTTTCTTTTTTTTTTTTTTTAATATGGATGCCCTTTATGTGTTTTTATTGCTTAATCACCTTGGCTAGAACCTCCAGTACAATACTGAATAAAAGTGGTAAACTTGTGGATGTTTCTGTTAGGTAGAATATAAAATTGGGGCTTAATCGACTTTTCTCATGCTTTAGTTTGGAAATAAGCAAGTTACGATAAGCTGAAGGAATTGATTTGAACAAAGGTCTCTGGGTATTGATGCTTATAAAAAGAACTTAACATTCATGGGACAATTAGGGTTGTTGGAAATTGTTTTTTGATTAATCGAAATGAAGTCTGCACTAAGAGATTCTATGTCCTCTCTTACTTTTGTAAATCAAAATCAACTAAAGGGCTATATACTAAAAATTATTGAGTCAAGGGCATGGTGTATTGTGTTGCTTTTGTTGTTGTTATTACTATACTCCAATATTTAACAGGCTTATGTTGAGTAATACAATGAAATCATTTAACCAGCTTAATTATTCTGGGCAACAGTACAGAAGAATATGTGTACCACATTATTCCAACCCCTTAAGAACTTAATTTACTGAATTTTAACTGGAAGTTAGTTTCAGTAAGGGGTGTACTTTTCCTTCTCCTAAATAGCTAATTTGATTTTATCATCATCATGAATTAGTTAACTGTCTGTTAACTTGTTTGCATTAACTGTGAGGTTGGTTTGTGGTAACTTGTAGCCATCCATTAGCAATAGATTACATAGAGTTTGACCAAAGCATGCACTTTGTGCTGCTGCTGACTTTACCTGATCTTTCTCCTTGCCATTTTCTCTTCATGTCATTTGTTTTCCAAGTTACTTTTTCAAAGGGTCCCTTTTTATATCTGTTGAGTTACTTTAAATCTTTTCTGAAATTGAGACACTTAGAAAAAAATTCCTCAAAAATACAAAGTATTAAATTATTAATAAAAATCTTGAAGTGAAACATATTGATATTTCTACCTCAAAATGATAAATATTTAATAAATATATAGAAAACTGATGTCCCATCCTTTTTGTTCTTTCCCTTCCCACAATTAGTCTGCCAGTAAGCATTGCTGAGGATTTTGCTTGGGTTTAAACCCTCCTTGGGAAATTTACACTGGTTGATGTGCTAGTATTATCAACATGTCTCCAGTTGTAAAAATATCCATGTTTTGTTGGGTTTATATGTATTTTGGGTATATATGTATTTTAATAATTAATTAGATATGCAATTGAATTTGGTCGGTGAAAAATTTGAAAGCCTCCATCCTCAAGAAAGTAATCTATTTCCAAAGTTGTGCTTAGGAAGGTGATGAGGATCTTAGAGTCAGTGAATCAAGTCAAATGGCAAAAGAAGCTGAAAATAATGGAAGGAGCAACAGAAGGAAAAATGATTTTCCCTCAGCAAAACCATTTAAATAAATTGAATACACTATCAGAAAGGCAGTGTGCTACTTCCAGGAGTTAGAAATTGTCAGAACAGCCCTTTCTAGATTTGCTTCAAGCTGCTGGCAGTCTCACTCCATTCACCCATTAGGCTGAGAATGAAAAGCAAGCCAGGTGGCTTATGCACGCGTTCAAAACAAAGTTGTTTTATCCAAATGTGAGAATGGACAGGAAGCGAAAATAGTCCTGTGATCTGCAAATGAGAATTGGGGCTTCTTTCAAGAAAGATTTCTCACGTTAGAAAAAAGAATCTTTAAATGTAGAAGAAATTTCTGCTGGCAAACAACAAATCTTGCTTATTTTGGCAGAAGAGGGACCTACCTGTCTGTATTGCTTTTTCAAGCTTTTGAAGGCCAATGTGTATAGATTATACAACAAATAATCTAAGGGGCAACTTTTGAAATACTTACTACCTAATTAATTTTAGTTAATCCTCATGTATGTCTTTTGAAGTCAAAAGGATAATTACTTCAAAATAAAAATATATTTCCTACTACCGATGACCAAAACTGTAAAAAGGGCTGTGGAATTTTGAATGTGAATATGCAAACTATTAATGAGGAGAGGGGTGTGTGTGTGTGTGTGTGTGTGTGTGTATACAATCTGGAAATCATTCCTTTCCTTGAAAATATTACCAACTAAGAAAATGTAAACTATCTGAATTTTAGACAATATCATAATTGAGAACGCATCTGTTTTAAATGCATCTGTTACTACATTGACAAAATTGAATTGTGACTGCCTTACTTATTTAATATTGATAAAATACTTGATTTTAAAAGTCAAAGGAAAAATTAGAGAGACCATAGGTCTTATACCTAAGTCATAGAACTAAAATGAGTATCTGCAACAGATGCACACTTCGTAGCTCTCCCTCTGCCTTCTCCATAATGCATGGAGCAATTACACCTTCCAGACAGAAATGGTCATTACTTGTCCTGCAGGAGGTGTGAGCACACAATAACATGTGGACGTTTGTAAGGGGAATAAAAGTATGCCAAGGAAGAAGAATAAAAAGAAGAACTACCAGAAAAGGATTTGCAGAAGTAAAATACTATTCTGCTCCTTGTTTTAGGCTTGCTAATATGTAATCCATGGATATCAGATATTACAGTTCATACTTGAAACATAATGTTTGAAGAAGAGGAGAAACATCACAGGAACTATTTCATAATATTAAAATATTTATTTCAAATTTTTACAAACAAGTAAAGTAATTGAATAGTGCTTAAACAGAACAAAATTAAACATTAGTTTGGAGCTTTAGCACTTTTGATTGTTAAAATGTTAAATAATAAGTTATGGGTGTGAATCTGGTTCCAGGATTGCATTGTGCAAGATATTGAATTTTTTTTTCTTTCATTCTTTGCCTTTTTTATCTGTCTGCCTGTCTGTCTTTTATCAAAATAAATGTAATACTAAAATCCTAACATTGAACTGTTGAGAATTTCTACCTCGTTCATTATTATACTATGTTATGGAAAGGTTTTCCCATTTTACTTTACAGCAAGTCTTTGTGGGCAAACTCTATATGTGTCTCTGTTCTTTCAATGTCATTAAAAGGACTTGCCATGAGGCTGGAAACAGCTGAGTTTAGAGTCTAACACTCCTGGGTTTACCATTTAGCCATTCCCCATCTAAGTTTTCATCATTTCTCTAGGGTACAGTTAGGAATAAGAGCTCTGATATAGCTGGCGGGAATCATAGTTCTTAGCGCTTTTCTAAATACTGGGGATTTCTCTCCTTGTAGTAACTTCTCCCATACAGTCTTCTTCCTTTCAACTGTTCTAGAATAGGTTGTGCTCAGTGAATGTCCCTTCACTGAATGGAACATTCATGAAAACAAAATGTTCATTTAACTCAAGCTTCTTCAAACTCCCAGAGACAAAGAATTAAAAATCCCAGCTACATATTTAACACGAGGAAGAGAAAACCACAGGGAGACTAACAATAATTTAATATTTTATTAAGTAAGCCTGCCATGAATATATTAAAACTTAGAAGTAAGCTTTCACCTCAGAGTCCAAAATTGCCAATTTCATATTTGAAGTTTCATGGAATTGTTAAGCTCTAAAAAAACTTAAAGGTGTATTGATTCTACCACTTTAATTCCCAGTATTATAATCTTCGCTTTAAAATTTTCATGAGGACAAGAAACTCTAGCCATTAAAAAATACAAGCAATAAAGCATGGGTTAGAGTGAGGTCTCTAATTCATATGCCTTGATTTTTATTTTATACTTTACTGCTGTAAATGGAAGCATGGAAACACACCCACCCTCAAGGTCACAATGCATAGCTATTGTATATTACAGATATATATTATAACAGAAATAGTACAGGTTTGGTTCCAGACCACAACAATAAAGTGAATATTGCAATCACATGAGTCATGCAAATGTTTTGGTTTCTCAAGACATATAAAAGTTATGTTTACACTATATTTTACTTTACCAAGTGTGCTGTAACATTAGGCCTTAAAAATATGCATAGCTTAATTAAAAAATACCCTATTGCTCAAGAATGCTAACGATCATCTGGGCATTCAGTGAGTCATAACTTTTTTTTGCCGGTGGAGGGTCTTCCCTTAATGTGGCTACTGACTAATCCAGATGGTGGTTGCTGAAGGTTAGAGTGGTGGAGGCAATTCTTACAATGCGACAACAATGAATTTTGCTACATCAATTGCCTCTTCCCTTTATCAAAGATTTCTCTATGGCATGAGATGCTATTTGATAGCATTTTACCCACAGCGAACTTCTTCCAAAATCGAAGTCAGTCCTCTCAAATCCTACCACTGCTTTATGAACTAAATTTATGTAATATTCTAAATCCTTTGATGTCATTTCAACAATGTTCACAGGATTGTCACAAGGAGTAGTTTCCATCATAAGAAACCATTTTCTTTGCTAATCTATAAAAATCAACTCCTCATCTGTTGAAGTTTTATCATAAAATGGCAGTCATTCAGTCACATCTTCAGACTTCACTTTCAATTCTGGCTTTCATGTTATTTCCACCACAGCGGCAAATACTTTCTCCACTGAAATCTTAAACCTCTCAGAGTCATCCATGAAGACTATAATCAACGTCTTCCAAACTTCTATTATGCTTATATTTTGACCTCCTCCTTTGAATCACAAATGCTCGAAAGAGCATCTAAAATGGTGAATCCTTTCCAGAATATTCCCGATTTACTTTGCCAAGATCCATCAGAGGAATCACTATCTATGGTTATAGAATTACAAAATATATTTCTTAAATAACAAGACTTAAAATTCAAAATTACTCCTTGATCCATATATTAATCCCTTTGTGCATATCCATTAGAGCTCTTGGATGACCAGATGCATTGTCAGTGATCAGCAATATTCTGAATGATATCTTTTTGTTTTTCTAAGTAGTGGGTCTCAATAGTGGGCTTAAAATATTCAGTAAACCATGCAGCAAATGGATGTGCTGTCATCCAGGCTTTTATGTTCCATTTATACAATACAGGTAGAATAAATTTAACATAATTCTTAAGGGCTCCAAGACTTTTGGAATGGTAAATGAACAGTGTCTTAAACTTGAATTAATCAGCTACCATGCCCCTAACAAGAGAGTCAGTCTGTCTTCAAAGCTTTGAAACCAGACATTGATTTCTCCTCTTTAGTGATGGAAGTCTTAGATGGCATGCTCTTCCGGGAGAAGGCTATTCTATCTACATTTAAAATATGTTGTTTAGTGTAGCTACCTTCATCAATTATCTTAGCTAGATATTCTGGATTACTCACTGCAGCTTCTCCATTAGCACTTTCACTTCATCTTGCATTGTTATGTTATGGATACTGCTTCTTTCCTTAAACCTCATGTACCAACCTCTGCTAGCTTCAAATTTTCTTCTACAGCTTCTTCACCTCTCTCAGTCTTCACAGAAATTAAGTTAGAGCCTATCTCTGTATTTGGGTTTGGTTTAAGGGAAGGTTGCAACTGATTTGATCTATCCAAGCCACTAAAATTTCTTCTTTTCAGCAATAAGGCTGTTTTGCTTTCTTGTCACTCACATGTTCACTGGAGCAGCAGTTTTAATTTTCGTCAGGAACTCTTCCTTTGCATTCACAACTTGGCTGACTGGCACGGAAGGCCTAGCTTTAAGCCGATCTTAGCTTTTGACACATCTTGCTTCCTGAGGTTAATCTTTTCTAGCTTTTGAGTTAAAGTGAGAGACATGCGACCCTTCCTTTTACTTAAACACTTAGTGAACATTGTAGGGTTATTAGTTGACCTAATTTCAATATTGTTGTACCCCAAGGAGAGGAGGAGAAATCAGCAACAGCCAGTTGGTAGAGAAATCAGAACACACGCAATATTTATTAATTAAGTTCACTGTCTTTCGTGGACGCTATTCATGGCACCCCAAAACAATTACAATATTAATAGTAACATCAAAGATCAATGATCACCGATCACCATAACAGATATAATAATAATGAAGTTGGAAATATAAGAGTCATCAAAATGTGACACAGAGACACAAAGTGAGTATATACTGTTGGGAATATGGCACCCATAGACTTGCTCTACACAGGGTTGCTGCAAACCTTCTTGTAAAAATATAATACCAGCAAAGTGCAATGAAGTGAAGCACAATAAAATCATGTATGCACGAATAGTACAAAGCCTTCTCAATATACTGCTCCATGGTTAACACTGCATTAAGTAGCAAAAGGTTTCTGAGGCATTTTCTTTGCTGTTTAAAGCATTGTTGTGCTGATTTCTGGGAGCAATACATTCCAGATCAGTTCTTAGAAACATTCCTATATGTTGGAAACACCCCACATAGTGAGGAATAACTCAAGGACCAAGAGAACATGGACTCCTTTCTAAAATTGATTGCCATTTATTTTTCTTGCATCACAAAATCTAATTACAGCCATTCATGAAAAATAGAATGTAAAAAATATTTGTGTAAAACAAAAAATATAAAAGTTTTGTAAACATACTCATATAACTGTCAGTGTATAAAGTTAACATATTCATAATTTCCAGTTTATTATGGTAAGCATGCAGAGACCATAAAATAAGTTAATCAAAATCAGCATCATTTTTTTCTATAGAGTTTTGGCCACACCCTTGATTTTTGTTTTCTGGGGTTTTTTTTTTTTTTGGTGTTCAGAAAGAATAGTTTCTTATGAATTAATATATTCTGTAAAGAACAATTTTTCTTCTTTGAAAAATTCCTGTTTTCATCACATCCCATTCTATTTCATGTTCGTTTTGAAAACTACTATTTTTCATGTGCTAGCAAATTTTAAGTATTTTAGTGTAAAATACCAAAAAAATACAAATTATATGTCATTGAATGTTATATCCAATAGCATTCCTTTGATTATATTATTAATTGAAAAGGATTATTTATGGTAAATGTTCCAGAATATCTTGATTATAATTAAGTCAATTGTTTCACTTAGTTTGATATTCAGGAAGGTGAAAAATGCAGCTGTCTGCATGCAAATCTATAAGGAGACAAATCCTCAGTAGCATATTTATTTCTGTCAACATAACTATTATCAGTGATTTTTAAAAAAATAGAAATGAAGATGTAAATAGAATTAATAATCTGATGATTTTAGTGCAGCAAGTTTTAAAAACTCAACAGTTGACAAAATTTTGGCAGGTTATACTAGTTGTATCAGGGAAAAAAGTCATGAGTCTCATTGAAATTAATTTTGCCAATTACTATGTATAGCTCTTCACAACAGAATAGAGAGGGCCTGGTATTTATCATGGTTCTACTTTGTGATAAGACTGTTCATTGTAAAGTGATTTTTAATTTTCAGAGGATACTTAACTTGCTGCCCTTGGATTTAGTGTATGAACTGCCAGATCAGCCTCTTACCCTTTAGCAGACAAGGGATTTACTACTATGAAAGTTTGGCTATCTCAACTGCACAGCTAATAAAAATTAAAAAAAAAAAAAACATTTTGTATGCTCTAGGCTTTTATTTTATTAACTGCTGCTTTCGGAAGTCTAGGACACTATAACATCAAGAAATAAAGAAGTATTCAAGTAAAAGATAAATCATAGAATTATAAATAGTGAAAGAAATGTAGACCTTATCTTCTTTTTCCCCAATGATCAACCCAAATCAACCCCGTTCCACAAGCAACTATCAGAAAATCCTTAAAACTTTGATTAAACACTTTTGTTAAGGAGGTACCAAACACAGTTATCTAGGTTTTATCCATCTTGATAAAAGTAGAGAGGAAGCATCTCTTTCATGTCTATCAAAACATCCATCTATTCATCACATTTACATTTGAATATGACTGATTTGAATGTGTTAACTAAAACCTCTAAGTCTAGTTCACTGAAATTCATTGAACAATGGCTTCAGAGGAGGACTACTGAGATATAACAGATTTCCTCACTTACCTCCCCCTCCTCCCCACTCAGTAGTCACCAAAGCCTTTAAATGTTTCCTTTAAACTGCTTGCTTCTTTACCAACCTCCCTGAGACTGCCACTTCTCAGGAGTTATCAGACTACATTAATCAGCTAACTGACCTCTTTGAATCCAGTCATTTCATTTCAGTCTGTTAGGCAGATAGCGAAGGATTCTGGGTCTCCCAGGGAAGAAAGTGGATGCTGTTGCCTTGGTTCAATTGCCCCACCTGGGAGGAAGGACGAGGGTGGGCCTCAGGCCCTCATCTTGGTCTTGCACTATCCTAATTTTCTCCTGAGCAACTTCCATACCTGGGGGAGAAGGGAACACCCTACAAATCTGCCCACTATGACTTAGTGTGCCAGCTGCAAAAGAATGCAAAGGACTCTCTAGCCCACAGGCCAAGCAGCATAGGTACCATAGAGTCTGGAAATTGACCTAGAACAACCTGCATGCATAGTATCACTCAGGTCATGCAACTCCCGACTGTCCCATCAAAGTAGTTTTATGGTGACTTCTGAGCCACTAGGGAGGTTCCAATCTGGGCACTATAAAAAAAGATGCAGACCATAACCAACCCCTTTTTTGGGCCCTTTCTTTTGGTTTCCCTTTGTTGCAACAGTGAGTCCAGTCATCATTTGTGGCATATGTATTGCTCTCTGTAAACCTTTCTCTTTCTCTTTCTCTATAATCCTATTTTTCTCGCCTTAATAAACCTCATTTTTGTGCTTGACTTACTTTGGCACCTCTGGTCATTCTTCAACCATGAACACACTAAGAACATTTCATATGAAACCCTGACATAGCCTAAGGATATTCAAGGTGTCTTCCTAGAGAAAAGGAGAGAGGATAATCTGAATGTTACTAGAAGAGGTCCATTTGGGAGAAATCAGTCACCACTTGCACTATCTGCAAGTGATGCAGCATTTTAGAGGAGATCATGGTTTCAGTTAGAGCAAAAATGGAGCATTGAAAAGAATGAGAGGATATAACTGTCAGCAAACCACCATTTCTACAGACAACATTGGGAAAGTTACAAGGGCTAGACAGGGATGGAAATGAGATTAGAAAAGTAGAAGTGCAGAGTTACACGGAGGTTATACAGTGTGGTGCAGGAAATGACTTAAGAGCCCTGGGGGTCTTGTGTGACTCATGTAAATAGTCATTGAAGGCGTAGTTCAGTTCTCATCATACAAGGCAGAAAGTGATGTTAAGCTACCATTCCATATTTTTATATATATAACTCACAAACACACACATGTGCTTCCTAGCATATGTACAGAATATATTTGCTTGTCACGAACTTCAGCCTACATGCTAGGATTCTGTTTAAATTTCTATCAGGATTTTTGTTACATGATTTTGTGTATGTTAAAATAGTTTTCAGTATACATTCATCACCAGAAATTAACACAAAGTACAATAGCCTAGCTGTACACCCACAGTTTGTATAGAATATGATGATGTTTAAAAATCAAATTATTCTAACTTACTTTCTTGGATTTGTTTAAATAATAGGAAAGAATGTTTAATAAATTATTATTCTGAAAGTTAACTTATTTCCAAATCAGCTATTAGAGAAATAAATTCCTAGTTTTTAATTTAAAAGGTACTGAAGTTATATTTGAAAGGATCTCCGTTTTGAAAATAAACTAAGCTCTACTGTGCCTTTTTTGTTTAACAAGGATAAAGGCCCTCCACTCAGAACATGATTTATAGAGTTCCATGATAAAACATATTATTCAAGACTCTATGTGAATTTAAGGTGATTTATTATACTTGATATAAAACTGGGTTAATGAATCATGGTTAGGTAGAGTCCTGAGGTCTTCAAAATTAAGGGTAAATATGACAGACCTCTAAAGTGAAAAGATATATAACTCGTTTTATCTTTAATGACAATTTATGTCCCTGAAATGCCTGTATGCTCTGCATTAATTCCTACTTTCATTTTGGAAACAGTATTGTTGAGCTTCTAAGAATCAATTGCTATTCTAACTTGAATGAATGAATGAATGTATGGAGAAATGAATTACTTTCCAACCCATTATTGCATTTGTAATTATAAAACAATATCCTATGATTGCATAAACATGGAAAATATACAAGATACAAGACGTGGCTTTCAATGAAACTTGTTTCCTGAAATTTATGACTGCTTGCTTTCTGCAGCTGTGTAATGACTCTTTATAAATGATGGAAGGATGCTTATAATCTAACAAACTTTATAATACAAATTATGCGCTAATTGTGCTAGTTTTGATCTGTTTATTGTCTTCATACCCTTATTTAACAAGGATTTTTGTTTAATAATAGAAATGCAAAACCTTTTGAAATAGATTTAACTATATTTAACGTAACCTATTGTTGGCATAATTGGTTATGGATTATCACAAATCATATACGACCTCGAAAAGAATGGCCAATGAATCAAAAGATAGTCATGTAAATATCATTTTTTCTAACCAAAGTAGGTAGATCTTATAAACTGCTTTCAAATTTTTTACTTAAAGCCTGTATTAAAACATCACATATGTCCTATAAATATATACAACTATTATGTACCCATAATAAAGTTAAAAAATAAAGAAAAAAGATAATATTACTATTTCTTACGAAAAGTCATGTTATTAATTCATGTTTTATTTCCCTAGTTTCCTTAGAGAAATATAAGTAGAATGCATTTGGTAATATTTGGTAGGATGGTCTAGCATTTCACTATTGTCATTGTTTTAAAATGTAAAGAATTTGAATTAGCCTATCGAATATTAAAGATTCCCACTGCGAAAAGGAATTTAAGCACAGCAAGCAACCGAGGCAAAGTGGATAAACCCCTGCTGACATTTTCAAACCTGAGCCAGAATCCAAGGGGAGTGTTAGTATCAAAACATCTAATTCATACTTGTAAGTATGATGCCAGATATTCACTTTTCTTGGCTTTTAGAATGATTATTTGTTTCTGTGTCTTTGGGGAGGATTAATTAATTTTAACTTTGTCAGTTACTGATTATGCTTCCTTTATGTTAAAATGATTTCTGAATATTTTATGAAAGAATCATGACCAAACAGCAAAAACTTATGCAAAATGGAATTGGAATGTTAAATAAGTCTATTATTAGTTAAAAATATACATTAAAAAGTTACAAAAATTCAAATTCTAAACACATTTAATAAATATTATTTTATGACACCGATTTAGTGACACAACTTATACATATAAGAAAAGACAAACAGTAGGGTGGTTCGCCCAGGTTCTCAAATGACCTTATTCAAATCAACTTTCCCTCTGACTCCTGATTCTTTTTTTTTATATTAGCAATGTTAGGATCTCTGTCTGACTCTTCTAGGGAAAAGCGTGCCCTGCCTTGGTGCTGTCTCAAGCAATTGCTCCTCCACCTGGGAGGAAGGATAAGGGCAGGAACTCCATTTTGGTGTTGCCCGGCCCTTAATCCTATCCTCGGGAAAGAAGGAATGCTTTATCAATCTGGGAATTCCTGAGCCCAGGAATAACAGGATTTAGAAAGTGACCTAGAGTAACCTAAGGGTAATTATCATGCCAATAGCTTGAATCTGCATTGTGGTTCAAACCCCACTCTCCCCCCATCTTGGCTAATAAAAAGAAACAATTCAAGAATTCAGAGAAAGAGTGGGTCGGTCAATGCGTTAGTCAGTCTGTCTCTTGCCACTCTTGGACACAGACCTATGTTGTTCTAAAATAGAGAGCTGCTTATGTGAAACTGCTTCCTCTGTGGGGTTACTCCTTCATATCAGCCCTGCTGGTGATTTTTCCAAGCAAGGAGTCAGAGGACCAGGATAATAGCTTGGACTTGACAGTTTGGTGTGTCTGGTCATTCTTCGGCGAAGAACACACCAAGAACCAAGGGCATACTGCCAACCACACTGACAGCAAAAAGAGAGTCTCCCTTCATATTGTAGAGAGACGAACACAAACAACATCAGACTTGCACCATTCCATATAGACAAGCATTAGAATATTTCTTAAACACCCTTGAAAACATAATAGTCTTCTGCCTTGGAAAATAAGATATGTATTTGTAACTGCATTTTATGATAACTTTGTTTCAAACAAAAGTTGTCTTATTATGCAGGTAAAGTCCATAGGTAATCCATCAGAGCTGCCCACAGAAGAATAAATGAAAAGTCTGCTTGGGCTTAGTGATGGCTCCCAGCTTCTTCTCTTCTCCTGTGGTTAAACTTCCCTGATTATTTGATGATATTCTTAGGGAGAAAGTCTTAAGACAATTGTATTTCTTTTGGATAAAAGCTTCCCTAGTCAGATAAGAAACTTCCAGAGAGTCCCTCCTAGTGCTTTGGTACTTAAGAAAATAAAAAGATCAGAAAACATAAGGTGTTGGGGGTGGGTCTGAGAGTTCTTGGTTCTGAACCTTATTTCTATGGCTATTTAAGTTTTTTTTTCAGTTCAAAACACTCAGCATGCCAAAGTGCCACATTTTGGAGTATCATTTTTTTTTTAATTCCAGAATTGGTGAGTTATATAATGACATACTGCCAACAGAAAGTATATATATAAGATATATATGTGTGTGTATGTGCATGTGTGTGTATGTGTATACATATATATACATATATATATCGCCAACAAATATAATGCTATGGATATTTCATGAAAAACATTCTGTGGCATTTTGAGAAAACAATTTTACTATATGGCTTAGTGCATTTCATTCTTTGCACTATTTGTTTATATTTAAAATATGTATGATATATATCAACTAATTTCTTTTTTTTCCCTCTTTTTTTTATTGCATCATATTATGGGGGTACAAATGTTAAGGTTACGTACATTGCCCTTGCCCCCCTCCCCTCTCCAGTCAGCCTCAAGCCTGACCATCCCCCAGATGGTGCACATCGCACTCATTATGTATGTTTATACCCATCCCTTCCTCCCCCCTCCCATTTGCCCAACTCCCAATAAATGTTGTTCCTGTGTGTCCACTTAGGTGTTGTATATCAACTAATTTCAAAACTGCTTTGAATTGGAAATGATTACACAATATATTTTTAATTTTTTTTTTACTTCAGCATATTACAGGTGTACAAATGTTTAGGTTATGTATATTGCCTTCATCCCACCTGAGTCAGAGCTTCAAGTGTGTCTATCCCTCAGACGGTGTGCACTGTGCCCATTAGGTGTTTGTATGCCCATTCCCTCTTCTCTCCTCCCGTCTGCCTGACACCCAATGAATGTTGTTACTGTATGTGTGTTAAAGTGTTGATCAGTTAAAACCAATTTGATGGCGAATACAAGTGGTGCTTATTTTTCCATTCTTGTGTTACTTCATTTAATAGAAAGGCTTCCAGCTCTATCAAAGATAATATAAGAAGCGCAATATTAATAAATACCAAGTATTTTTTTTGGTTCCATTTAGGACAAAACCTTTAGCATTGACAATAAAACATTTGTTTGTGATACTTTTTAGCATGGTAAAATATTGTTATCCTCATAGGTAGAAAGCATTTTTACTCTCCCAATTACTCTATGAATTTTGATTTTCCTAAGTAATCCAGTCATCATAGTCAACATCCTCCTCATAGAGCATGCTCATTTGTATATCCTGTGGATAGGAAAATATTCAGTACTAATATACAAAATATTCCACTTGTGAATGTTTGCCACAAGTGGCTTTTTTCCCTTATAATCCAGTGTTACTATCACTCCTATGGGATACTGACTAGGTACAAAGGCTTCCAAATGGCCTTAATCTTCTACTATTACCTACTATTTTATCACCTTAGTACAAACACTCAAATATACAATGTCACGTGTGGTGAGTGGGATGGAAAATTGTAGGATTATATGTTGTAGATGTGACTGATGTCCAACCAAAGGCTCAGCTTTTAACATTAGCATCAGCTCTAATGGATGTTTCCTAATTACACAGATATCTTCCAGGGGCTCCGCTTTTTGCCTCAGGCTTCCCAGACACCATAAAAGTTTAATCAAAGCAAGTACATCCTTAAAGTGCCGGGAAGTTGATGCTTCTGGGGGCAATCCTCATTAATAGAGCATGGTAATCAGTGGATCAATGTTCCAACCTCCAGTTCCCCAGAAGAACAATTTTGAGGCATGGCCCATGCCATTCTTCAGAGCTTCTCCAGTTGAACTGATCTCTGTGGTGGTAGCTATCTCAAATGTCATGTCAGTTCCCTTCCTTCCCTATTTCATTTTCTTCTATTCCTTACTATCCCTGCCCAAATTATCTTCCGCCCTCAATTGCTACCTGTTCCCAAGTCCTCTCCTCCAGCTCTGTTTCAGGGGAATCCAAACTATGCTATCTGACCACTGTATTATAATTTTATTCAATGTCATATCTTAATTTTTTGGCCAATAAACCATATAGAATGTAACAGTAATGGATTTTGTCTAGAAATTATAGTTAATAATATCTATATTATCAGTTTATAATGTATTTACCATTGAAAATATATTTATCTTCTGAGGTATCCATGATGCATATATTTTTCTAGAAATATATATGTTTTCTTTTCCTTGGTTTATTTAATAGGTGTACAATTTTCTTGTACCTAATTTTCTTTTACAGTCAGTAGAGTACAAATTTAGAATGAAATGAATTGGCTAAAAATAAAACTATATACCATTTTAATTTAGAATTTATAATATGTCTTTTGCAGCTTTCACAATTTTTTATACTCAAATACTTATTACAAAAAGTTACATAAGATTTTATTTGATTTTTTTTCTAATTGACAAAGAATTTTATTTGATGATTATCAGTGTTCACAATCCTGGAAGACAAGACTAAGTGCACATTACCAAAAGCTGTGATTTGAGTTGTCGTATTCTGATAAACAAATACTTAGCTAAGGGTTTCTTTTTAACTTCCTTGAGAATAGGTGAATAAATGCAAAGAAGCTACTCTGTGTGAACTTTTAAATTCCTTTATTACTAAAATATAGTAAATGGACCAAGATAATCTTTACCCTCTTAAGTGGACCTACAGAGAGAAAAGTATTAATAATATAGTCATGTATTTTCAATTATTACTATAAGCTCAATTGAATAGATTAACATCATGAGCTAGTAAAAAGACATTTCCCAGGGCATTAGGCTGCCTAAATGTTTTTATTGTTGATTGAAGACAAAGTATAATTTTAAATATAGATATTTCTTTAATTCTCTGTCTCTGTATGTTTCAGTTTTAAAGTTTTCTTTAATTCTCTTTTCATTTTATTTCTCCCCTGTCTTAAGTTTTCTCACCCTTTCTTTGGCCAGGTATATAAAGAAAACTAATACAGAAGATAAAATTTATATAATAAGTGACAGTCTTCCAAATCTATCAAATTAATTAATTAAGTTTTTATTTGACAACATATAATATCCTGACAAACCAAAGTTTGGTCGCATCAAAGGAACTTTGCAGTACATCTTGGTTGGGTTATATGAAAGAGGACTTGAAATTTATCTTTCCTCAACTTCTATCTCTGTGTCTTGTGTGTATCCCACAAACAGCTGAAAGTCTCATTTGGTATATTCTAGAGCACAAAAGTGTGGACACACAGAAGTAGCATTCAGCAAGTAACCAGGGTGAGCCACCATGGGCCTGGGACAACAGAGCCAGTCTCAGCGGCATAATGGCTCTAACCTAAGAGAAGTAAGCTAAGTCAGCCAGGAAGCATTACTGGGCTCTGACTAAACTGAGTAAGCACAGATCATCGTTTATAACTACTTCTATCTACAGCCCCACACTGAGCAACACCAGAAACAGAGGATTTGGAAGACAGAACACTTAGAACCTAATAACACCATGCAGAGGCAAGGAAACTTTCCCCAAATCATGAGGAAATACGAGTCTTTACTTTATTACCAAGAAACCATAAAGCTCCATGGAGAGGATCTGTAAAGAGCCGCATGAATGGAACTCTGAGAAATGAGCATTTTTACCAAAAAGACTAAGAGTTACTTAAAGGGTTGCAAATACAATTACATTTGATAAACAATACATCAAATGAAACTGAATTTCAGTTGTTGACATCTTTTGAAGAACTAATCAATTATAAATAATACAATCTAGCTCTATTCCCTTGCACTTCACAGCTGTATGTGAATGCATTTTATGCTACCACCACATACAGATGTGCTATATTTGACCATATCTTTCAAATAGAGGCAGAGTTAATTTGGATACTAAAGGTGGACAAGCATAGCAAATACATGTCATCATCTACTAAAGTCTCAAGTCTAGTTAGCTAATGACATGAACAAAGGCAGTGACCACTTACTGCTGTGTGTGTGTATACACACACACACGTATCATTTACACACATGCGTACATGTGTGTGTGTATATATACTTATAGCTATATGCATGTGTGTATAGCTCACATAGCTTTGTGTGTGTGTGTGTGTGTGTGTATAGTGTGGTAGTAGTAGAGCTGTGTCCACTGTCTTTTGGGGTACAGAGTAAAATGTCATAATACTCGACCAATCATCCTTTCCTCCTACCCACATCTTAGACCTCTCTATACTTAATGAGTGTATAGAGAACATTTGTAAACTAATGTAAATATTGATTTTCTTTATTTTTTGTGCTGTACAAATAGTTATTTCAAAATATCTTGTCTCAATCTATTATTTATTTTGATGTATTTTTTTGTTAATTTACCAATACATTTTTGGTTTCTTGCCACCTCACAAAAAGTTTTCAACTTAATCTGACTCACAAGAAAACACAAACATGATGCATAAGGTGAATTAATATGTAATTTAAAGAGACTTAGGAGAATGTTACCTTTGCTTGCTGTTTTTTGACTGGGACTAATTTGATATGGAATTAAAATATTCTCATGCTTGCAGTGTAAGTAAATATTTGAGTGTATGGCATGATGTGGGCAGACAGTCGTGGTATCAGTAATAATCTTGACAATAAGATACTTTTTTATATTGATTTGCCATTCCCCTGGAGATGTAGAGTTTCAAGCACACATATTTACCTGTACAAGGTTCCTGAATATATGCCATGGCATAAAAAATACAGACATCTAAGTTATTGTGTCATCTATCTATGTCTCTATCTATCCAATAAGTAATGAAACATGGTGCAAAGTGAATTGAGAAGATGAAAGAATAATAAAATATATCACTGTTATTTAAGATACTCATAATTTATTTACAAAGCGAAGATATATATCTTTAGGAAAGAATAGAAAATGATGTAAGAGTTTGAAAATAAATTATTGGAGTTGCAGGATTTCAAATAAAGGATAGCAAAACATTTAAGGTGCAAATCATGGATGATTTGATGTATATATCTAGATTTTCTTTATAAATAACTGAATATGTTATATTTACGCTCTTCATGTTACCACATCCTTCTTCCTTTTGCTGGGTGATTATTTCTATTAATTTGATTATTCCATCTTTAACAGTGCATGTTCTTTAGCTGCTTTTCGGTGTTTGCTTTCAATACAAGACCTGGTAGGGCCTGGAAATTGTACAAAATAAGTAACTGATATTAGGAAAATCAATCCTGTTTCTGTTAGCAATCATTTAAATTACATAAACTATTTTATTAATACAGTTTGATATGTAAGTAAGGCCATTATTTTTATGTTTAATTATATTTAAAGAATTGCTAATCCTTTTGGACGGAGTACTTACTATTCTATTCTTATCAATGATCTTTTTATAAAATCTTCTGATTAAAAAAGTATTGGTTTCAGATTGACTCATAATGTAAATCTCCAAAATTATTAAAATTTTTTTAATAAAATTGGTGAAGGAAATTCCACTTATTTCAGTATACTTAAAATCTTGAAATTATAGATCAGAGAAAAAATAATCATAATCTTTTTTTGCCGAAAGTTAGAATATGTCATAATAATCTCAATCAGCTATGAATTTCCATCCATATGAGTCTCACAAACTGTATGATTCTTAGGTATATATGTTAATAAGCAGGTGAGATATTCGAAAAGAAATTAGAAAACATTAAATACAAAACCAAATATGTATTTAATTCTAAACCAAATAATAGGTTTCAGCTTAAGAATCTTTCTCCTTTCCTGTCAGTGGCTAACACTTTAGAACTTTAATTACATGTTTTAGGATAAGAAATATTATTTTATTTCTATAATTTATTGACATCTCAGCCTTGTCTGTATTTTCTAATTTCCTCAACTATAAATTATATCTAGTAATTTCCTTCCTGAAAATAACTGTAGCTTATCTTTTTTTTTTTTTTTTTTTTTTGAGACAGAGTTTCACTGTGTTGCGTGGGCTAGAGTGCCGTGGCATCAGCCTGGCTCACAGCAACCTCAAATTCCTGGGCTCAAGCGATCCTTCTGCCTCAGCCTCCCAAGTAGCTGGGACTACAGGCATGTGTCACCATGCCCAGCTAATTTTTTTGTTTCTATTTTTAGTTGTGCAGCTAATTTTTTTCTAT
>CAUYRT010063437.1:0-18567 GCA_963574885.1 Lepilemur ruficaudatus | reverse complement strand
TCCCAGAGTGCTAGGATTACAGGCGTGAGCCACCACACCCGGCCGACAGAGTAGGTTTTCAAATGTAACAAGATAAGTCAACTTGAGTGGTAATATATTTTGGGAAATCAGCTCACTACAAATTGTAACTGTAAACATTGTGCTGTAAATGCTTTGTAGTTTTCCCCCAATTAAAAAAAAAAAAGGAGAGTTGTAATGATAATACTTATACTGAAAATTTAAGACAAAGCTATTAAATGAGTCCAGGAAGTACATTTTATATTTACAAAATTAAAAGCCACCAAGAATACAATTGTGCATACTGATGCACTAAAAACTACTGCTTAAATATTTAAGCTAGAACTTTGAGAAAAAATATGTAAAATGGATGTTTATTTCAAACCTTTCGTAAGTCAGCAAAACCTTTCAGAAATCAATGTAACTCAAGAGAATAATGAAAACATAACTAAGAATACAGAGAATTAAGTTAACACAAATAACACATTTAGCCTAATATTTATCAATAGATATAATATTAACTATAATAAAATTAAGTTTAATATATTTATTTTCTAGCATCTGTCGAAAATTCACTAAAAAAAAATAATGGACAAATGCTAATGTCCAAAATAAGTCTCTGAAACATAGGAGGATGCTCATTCGGCTCACACTCTGTCAGGTTGGATGCTATATTTTTGCTCCTTATATCACCATATGGCTTTTCTATTCTCACTTTTTACTACAAACATGCATTCCTCTATTATTTATGTAATTGATACTTGCATTATAGGAAGAATGGGACACTTGGAAGTGGTAAAATAATTTTTAAAAAAAACAGCCTTTCCCAGAAAGATATTAAGTACCACTTCCAGCTTTATTAAAATATATTATTTAGATATACCAATTTAGCTCTGTTATATTGATAACAAATGTATTTTTGGACTTTTTCCAAATAGAATTTAGTACCGAACTGAAAAATGATTATTGAGCATACTAAATTTCTAAATTTCAATAATACTTTTACAACTGAATTCATGATCTCTAAAGGAGTAGCGTGACATAAACCTACCATAAACCATAGTGAGAATCTGCCTCTCCTACAAATGTTGGTGCAGAACCATATTGGAATACAAAATTGTTTTTCAGGACTTTTGTAACATCATGATCAACAATTTAATTTAATGGAGATGTTTTCCATGCAGATAAAAAAAGGACTCTGAATATCAAAATAAATAAAAATAGAAGCTAGTTACAACAAAAAGCTAAATTTGCCTAGCAAAATCATTAGGCTCTGAGTATAGCAAAATAGGTTTTCTTAGACATGACTAGGAGCTTTTTGTTTTGTTTCTTGTTTTCTTTTTACCCTAATTACTTGTAAAGTGTTTATTTTTGCAGGATTTTGAGTATATAAACACAATTAATTTAGCCTCATTCCTTACTAGAAATGTGAGCATGTGGAAATCTTCAGACTCATTCCTTGAAGAAAGATTAAAGGTATTTAAAAACTCTCAATGAAATTAAAATGCACTCCCAAAGTTGGTAAAGATGTTACACTTAAAAAATTCACATTTGGAAAAGACAAGTAACTAATGTTTATGTGTAAACATTAACTCAAAATAACATTGGAACACCTTACATGTTACACAAAATACAGAAAGGTTAAGGTTTTGGAAATTAAAATAAAAGCTTAAAAACTTGGAACAGACTAACATTTGTATGTGCAACTTCTTTAAAAAATATGAAGTTTATACTTAATAATAGTTTTGACATGTTTTAACTCAAGGAATTGGAATGAAAGTGAATTGGAATAAAGAATTAAACAACTTTATATTTTATTATTCTACTTTAAAATGAGTATAATTCTTATCAAAGCATGATTGTGATGCCATTAATATTAACTTGTTTTTTGGTTTGGATCCCTAATTATATTGTCTGTTACTCAAAAGCAGGGCATATACTATATCTTCAGCCCCTGTGCTTTGGGAGTAACTCTAATTATATATTGATTGAATAGACACATGGATGAATGATACTAACTACTTAAATTTCTTATGAGGTCTTAAATTCTCAATGGAACATATATAATCAGTATTAAAATATAAGTTAATTATTAGAGTACATATTATCTGTTAAATATTATAATACATGATCTCTGTTAATTTTCAAAAATATCTTGAAATAATTGTTATCTGTGTGTTATTGACATAGACTTAAGTGTCCTGCCACCTGACATATCTAGTATATATTCTTGGCAACCTAATTTAGAGTCTATGTTCTTACCACTTTATAGTTGACTCTATTTCTGCTAAACTTTCTGGGAAGGTTTGAATGTTTTTCTATAGAGTAAGGCAAGCACAGTGCTAATTTATAATTTAGAATTAATTAAATACAGAATTATCTATATTCACTTTGATGAAATAAAATGAGAAAGCCCTTATGTTTTGTACCAAGAAAACTTAGGAGAATACATGTTGACATTCTTATTGTTAATACTCTTCCTTTTATAAAATTTTATTTGTCTGGTATAGAAATTCCTTTCTCTTTCCTCCATGAAAATACTCTCATTAGGGCACTATGTTACTACTCAAGGTTAGAAATTATAGTAGCTAAGAAAGGTGGTGGTGGTGAAGATAAAGAAGCCGGAAAGAGTTTGAAATCACTTTATGAAGTGGAATTGCTAGAAACTGAGTATGGATAAGATATAGTCTCAATTATTTGATTGATGAAAGTGATTGTGTCTTTCCATGTGATCCTAATTGAGAGCAAAGTAGTTTTGTTTCCCTATAATTTATACAGAAGCACAGACTGCTATTGATTTTTATTTGTTTCTCTTCATTTCTTATACCCAAATTAGGTCATAGATATCGACTTTTGGAAGATTCCTGATACTTCTGTTTTACTTTGTCTTTCTTTATATAAGTCTGTCTAATAATGAAATGTATGCTACACATTAATCCCTTATTACTACTTTTCGTCTCCTGGTATAGTCTAATGATATCTCTCTGTTTTGAAACCATGTAATAATTGTAATGGGTAGGTATCTAAGTTTATTTGCTGTAAATCAGTAAGAATCCCTAATAAACATATATTTAATATTTTTATTGTTCTTAAAATGATATTTTTGACTAATACAAAAGTCAAGAAAAAAATCCAAATCTCTTATGAATAGTTATCACCTATATGTTTTTTAGGAAATAAAAAAAAAATGCACAAGGAATTTGAAACTACATTGTATAAAGGAAGGTGTGCTATAGCTTTTTTTTGAAAAAAGTATATTAATAATTAGACAAAAGCTCCAAATAGTGTTTTATTATACAAACGTTAACGAATGAAACTTATGCTTCAAGGATAAAACAAATAATTAAAAAACTGTGTGATGTTTTATTATGTTTAATTCTTTAATTTCCCTGCCTATTTTAAACATTGCATTTTCCTTACTATTGGTTGTTGCAAAAAATTGTTTACATCAGATTTCATGTATTACATTTTAAGAAGGATATCAATAAGACAGATAAAATTGTTCTCAATGAACATTCTTACACAAGTATCCCAAAGTTTTCAGCTTTTAATATTTCACAATTATTTAGTACTTAAACTGAATTATATGCTTTATGTGTTAGTCTCCTAGGGAGACTATTTTCTTTGAAAAAGTAAAATATCCCAAGGCTATGTACCACATTTCCATAATTATACTAATGAAGCTGAGTTTCCTAATGCATTCAATTATAAAATCAGTTCCCAACAACTATCTGCCTTCAAATGAGCAACTGGTTTTCATAGCTACAGGGCAATTCAGACAAAAATAATAAATATAATAGGAGTCAGCCAAAATTTAAATTGATTGCAAAACTTCATAATTTTATAGATTTCCCACTGCTCTCTAGCAAATCCCTGTTCACATGTAATATTGGAAAAGCATAAAAAGAAAAGTTGGGGATTCTGCCTACTAGAACAAATAAGAAAATGAGATTTTTGTCTCTTCTCCTGTGTTGTTTGACAAATGTTAATTTTGTATTTATGTTTAATCATTGTCCAAAATCATGCTGTTATTTTTCAACTATGCAAGTTAAATTCAGGTCAAACAGTCACAGTCAGAAACACATCAGTAATCCAGAAGAACAGGTGTTCAGTGTCCTGCTAAGTAGCCAGGGACTTTTATAAAAGGTGGCTATTTAGTCAGGAAAGTTCATAGGCTAGTTCAGCAAAGACAAGCAGGAGTAAGACTTCAACATGTATTCTTTCAACTTTTATTGAACACTTTAATCACCCCACGCACTGAGCTGGATTCAAAGAACATAAATTGATTAACATGTTGTCTCTGACTGAAGACATTTATAATTTACCAAGGACTTACAAGTTCTCCATGTCCAGGTAAGCAGAATTTCTCCAGAGTTCTGGAAATAAGTGACTTAGCGAAGCATTACTGATGAGAAAAAACTGTGACTCCCTATCCCAGAGCAAAAATATTTTGATCTCTGCACCTGTTTTCCTCTCTGCAGATGTGGCCTTTCTAGAAATCTTAGAAGTTCCCTGAAATAAAAGAGGTGAGGTGTCTGTAGTGAATCCTGAGGCTGATTGAGACAGGAGCAAAGATCTTTGAGGTATCTCTTGAATATAGTTGTAGGTCTACAGAGAAATGTATCTCTAAGAAATTAAAAATAACAGAAAAATTGTAATAATCTTAACCAAATTAAACATGGTTGCACAATAGTAACTTTATAATTTTTCACATTAGTAATATGCAGAAGTACATGGCTATTGTGATAATAATGAATATAAGAAGAGTATTGCAAGAAAGTGGAAGTATTTCTTTTTAACTTTTTTTTCCCACAGGCCACCTCTTTATTTTGCAAAGTAGTAGGGAGATGGATGCAATGGATACTTTGATTTAGAAGATCTGAGTTAAAATTCTGGGTCTAGCCTTTGCTGAATGTTGGAATTTTGGCAAGAAATTTTGAGCCTCCATTTCTTCATCAATAATATATGAATAATGATACATAAATCATTGGAAGTGCTATAAGAGCTTAGGGAGATAATGAATGATAGGGAATACTTAGCCTGATGTCTACAATTACTAATGGAATCTCTGGGCCTGGGGAGCTAGGATGAGAGAAAAGAAAGCAGTCTTTCCAACAAGAGATCACCCATACCACCTTTCTTAGTTTTCTCTTGCTATTGTAACAAATTACCATAAACATAGGTTAAAACAACACAAATCTATTATGTTACAGTTCGGGAAGTCAGAAATCTGAAAATGGCTCTCATTGGCCTAAAATCAAGATGTGTTCCTTCTGGAGCCTCCAGGGAAGAAACTTTTCCTTGCCTTTTTCAGCTTCCAGAGACTGACCACGTTCTGTGGTTCATAGTCCATTCCTCCATTTGCAAGCCAGCAAAACTGGCCTGAGTCCTTCTCACATTGTTATGTCTCTGGTTCTCTCTTTTGTAACTGTCTACCACTTAAGACCATCCAGATAATCCAGGATAATCACCCTATATTTAGGTCAGTTTATTAGCAGTCTTAATTTCATCTGCAAAATTCATCACCATTTGTCATTTACAATAACAGGTTTCGGGGATTAGGGTGTGGCCATCACTGAGGAGCCATTTTCCTGTCCACAACAACTCCTATGGATTTAGTGATTGGATTTCTAATTCCCCTGCTTGCACAGCTGAGAATAAGCTCAAAAACTCCTTCTGAACTTGGACTGAGATCCTTGTAGTCTAGGTAAATCCCAAAATTATACACAGTGGGAGAGGAAAAATTAAAAACGAAATCACATCCAAACAAATCCAAATTAATAACCTATCTAACTAAATTCAAACAGAAATTTATTGCTAAGAAAATCAACAAAAATAATCATTAAAACATGAAATCACATTAATTTTACATAGCACTTAAAGATTTAAAATAAGGTTGTTCAAATACATGCATATGATGTAATATCTATTCACTAAAAAATAGACATCATACTAACAAACATTTAAAATAGGCAGGGATGAAATAAGAGTAAGTTGATGTGAAAAAAAGGTTCAAGAAATTTTAGAAATGAAAATTACAGAAATTGAAATTAATAGAGAAAAATAAAAGAATTTAAGAGTCAGAATAAATTCAAAGACTAGATATAGTCAAAGAAAGTAGTAATGATCAGGAAGGGAATGCTGATAAATTCTCCTAGAATACAATGCAGAGAAATACATAAATAAAATAAAGAAAAAAATGATCATTAATTAATACATATGTGATTTTTGTACTTTATTGCCATACCTAGAACCCTTACTGAACTCATTTATTTTCCCTAAGTTACTTAGTGGATTTTTTGGGATTAATAGGATTCTTTTGTGGATTCTATATGCAAGATCATGGCTTCTGCAAATAAAGGTAGTTTTTTTTTTAATTAGTAAGCCTTTCATTTCTTTTTCTTGCCTAATTACCCTTCCTAGAACTGCCAGTAAAATATAAATGGCAAGAGTGATGTCCTAGTCTTGTTCTTGATTTTAGGGAAAAAACTTTCAGTCTTTCATCATTGATTATGGTGTCTGCTGTGGTTACTTTTACAGATACCCTTTATCAGGTTGATGAAATTTTCTTCAGTTTCCAGTTTATTGAGTACTTTCACCATGAAAGATGTTGAAGTGTGGTATATGCTTTTTTCTGCATCTATTGGAATTATCATGTAAATTTTGTCTTTTACTAACGTGGTGTATTTGATCTTAGCCAAAAGGCTGAGAAGCGATACCAACATGGTGTATTTCATTAAATGAATTTAGATGCTAAACTAACATTGTATTCCTGGAATAAGACTTACTTGGTTGTGGTGAAAAAAAAATAATACATATAGAATAGCACTGAATACAAGGCTGACAAGGTGACATTTGAGGACAAACCTGAAAGAAGTAACAGAGAAGAGGACAGCAATCACAGATGTCTTGGTGGGAGCATTTCACATAT
This sequence comes from Lepilemur ruficaudatus, assembly GCA_963574885.1. Lineage (NCBI taxonomy): Eukaryota > Metazoa > Chordata > Mammalia > Primates > Lepilemuridae > Lepilemur > Lepilemur ruficaudatus. The sequence continues at coordinate 11,639 of CAUYRT010063437.1, read as the reverse complement.
ACACAACGGAGTAAGGAGATTGTATGGCTGCAGCAGAGTGATCCAGGGAAAGGCAAGTTGGAAGATGACACTAGAGAGATAAGAAAGCCAAGATTATATAGATTTCAGTACATGTTGTAAGGACATAAGATTTCTAATGGAGAGAGAACATCAAGTATTGAAAGGTTTGAGTAGAGGAGCAACAAATTCTACATTATTAAAAATAAAGATGTTTGTGGGAAAATGGCAGAGTAAAAGTGACCTCCTGGCTTTCTGCTCCCCAAAAAAGAGGTGTAAAACTCCGTCTTCTATGGATGAGTGGATCGCTCCTCCACAAGAACAGCATTGCGAATTGGCAGAGAAACAATGTGGGACACACAACACAGGTGGAAAAAAGTGAATGGGAGATAGGATCGCAATGTCTGGAGAGTGCCAGATAAACAATAGAGAATAGAACATGGGACAGCTGTACCCGCCCAGCAGTGAGTACAGGGGGGTCTGACCCACAGGAGAACGTCCTGCTTCCCCACTGACCTCTGCACCCACTCAGACAGGGACCTGCCTGATGTCGGTGCAAAATCGCTGCAGGAAATGTGGGGCTTTGTGCAGAAAATGATAGTGGGAAGCATCTTGAACCCCCCACAGCTCTGTGCCAGGATGGCACTAGGCAAGGGAGGGACTGGTATGAGCTACTGCTCAAGGGAGTTAAGAGACAAGCACCTGCCTTTGTTGGTCAGTGGGACCAGAACAATGGAGGTGAACACTGAAAAGGGGACTCTAACCTGGAAACCGCTGTGGGCAAATAGGCCTGTTCAGGGTGGGTCAGAAAGAGAGAGAGCTCCTGCCAGACAGGCATGAGATTGAGGGAGAGTGACACAAAAGAGACAACTGGCAATTCAGATGACTCAGCTCCCCAATCCGGCATCGACCAACTCCTGAACAGTTTCCCCCCCATTTCTAGTGCCCTGCAGGCAGGTGGATGCCATTTCTGGGGTCCACAACCCAGATGCTGCAGTGCGCTAAGGTGTTGGGAAGCTCCCTTCCCCCAACCCAGGGACTCTTGCGACAAGCTCTGCCCTTCCACAACCTAAGGTCAACCAGCCAGGCCCATGTTGATGGGTGAATTTTGAATACTTCTCCAGACATGGGAGGCTAACACCTGTGGGATTTATAGATATTGTGGAGCTGGGTGGACTGGGGCACCACCCCTTCCCCTAGCCAACAACTTTCACCCCAAAAAGTGGTAGGCTTTCCCCCTGGAGATAGAGAGAGACAAGAAAAGCCCCTTTCCCTGTGTGACTGGCATGAATCTGTGGGGCCTTGGTGCAGATCAATAATTGACAGCCCAGTGACTCTGCTCATCAGACTGGCTTAGGTCATCCAGTAGGATCATAACTCTGAGGCCAGATTTCGATGTCTAGTCAGCTGTGAACATTGGGGGTCCTGGTCAGGGAAGGAAAATCCTGGCCAGAGGCAACATCAGGTACACCAAATAACCCTTCCCATCAGGAGCAGCCTCCCAAGTGTGGTAGAAGAATCCTGAACAACATATTAGTGGCTCCCCCAGGCAGCAGATCAAGCAAACATGGAAGCATATACATCCAGGCTGGTAGGCAGCAGCTGTGATCTGCCTTGCTCCTAAACACCACCTACTGGAGCAGAGTCTAAACGGCATGTCATTTTCCAAGGAAAACTAAAAGGTGGGACACAACAGCTGACCCAGATGGGAAGAAATCGATGAAAAAACTCTGGAAGTATGAAGAATCAAAGGGAAAGCACACCCCTAAAGGGAAACAGCAGCTCTCTAGCCATGGACATCAACCAAATTCAAAATGACAGAAGAAGAATTTCAAGCATAAATTGTAAGAAAACTCAATAATATGCAAGAAAAAATGGATAACCAACACAAAGAAACCACAAAAAAACTCCAGGACTTGGAAGAAAAATTCACTAAAGAAATTAAAATATTAAAGAAAATGAAACTGAACTCCTGGAAATGAAGAATTTATTCAAGGAACTAAAAAACACAGTGGAAAGCCTCAAGAACAGGGTAGATCAAAAAGAAGAAAGAATCTCAGTTATTGAAGAAAACACCTTTAAATTAAATAAGTCAGTCACAGAGATAGAGCAGAGAAATAAGAGAAAAGAGCAAAGCCTACAAGGAATGTGGGATTATGTAAAGAAGCCTAACGTGAGAATATAGGCATCCATGAGGGTGAAGAAGAAAATACACAAAGGTCAGATAAGTTATTTGAGGATATAATAGAGGAAATATCCCAGGATTTGATAAAAATCTAGATATCTAGGTACAAGAAGCTCAAAGGACTCCTGGGAGATTCAGGGCAAACAGGAAGACACCATGACACACAGTCATCAGACTGATGAAAATAACTACCCAAGAGGCACTTGCATGAGCTCTAAGGTGAGACAAACAAGTAACATACAAAGGAAAACCCATATGAATAATGCCAGGCTTCTCAACTGAAACCTTACAAGCAAAAAGAGACTGGGGTCCCATTCCCATTCTTCTCAAACAGAATAATGCCCAGCCTAGAATCTTGTATCCTGCAATACTAAGTTTTGTATATGAAGAAGAAATAAGGACATTCTCAGATAAGCAAAGACTGAGGGCATTCACCAAGACAAGACAAGCCCTCCAAGAAGTACTCAAAACAGTGTTACACACGGATAAACACAATAAACAGTCACAAATGTAAAATCACTCAAAAGCTAATGGTCAAAGTCCAGGTACCACAATGACTCAAGAGAAAAAACAAAACAACAAAGTTCAACTCAACAGGATGACAGAAATCTACTCAACTTATCAATTCACTCAATAAATGTGCATGGCTTGAACTGCCCACTAAATAGGCATAGGCTGGCTGAATGGATAATTATACACAAGCCAAGTATCTTTTGTCTTCAAGAAACACATCTAACCTGCAAGAATGCATTCAGACTTAAGGTGAAGGGATGGAAAACAATTTTTCAAGCAAACAGAAGTCAAAAGAAGGCTGGCATGGTTGTTTTGATTTCAGATAACTTAGTCTTCAAATCAGCAAACGTAATGAAAGACAAAGAGGGTCACTATATAATGGTGAAGGGTACAATTCAACAAGAAGTCATAACAATTCTATATATTTATGCACCCAACTCAGGTACACCCAGATTCATAGCACAAATCCTACTTGATCTAAACAAAATGATAAACAGCAACACCAAATAGCCAGAGACTTCAAAACCCCTCTGACAGCACAGAACAGAACCTCCAAACAGAAAATTAACAAAGAAACAATGGGCTTAAACAGAACTCTAGAACAAATGGGCCTAATTGACATTTATAGAACATCCTCCCCAAAACCACTGAATACACATTTTTCTCATCAGCATATCAGGCATTCTCTAAGATTGACCATATCCTAGGCCACAAAGCATGTCTCAAAAAATTTAAAAAATAGAAATTATGCCATGCATCTTCTTAGACCACAGTGGAATAAAATTGAAATCAACTTCAATAGAAACTTTTGTCTCTATACAAAGTCATGAAAACTAAACAACCTTCTTCTCAATGATTATGTCATTAATGAGGCAATCAAGATGGAAATCAAAACATTCTTTGAAGTAAATGACAAAGGAGACTGAAATTATGAAAATCTGTACAACACAACTAAAGCATTTCTGAGAGGAAAATTTACTTTTATAAATGCCTGCATCCAAAAGACAAAAAGATTACAAATAAACAATCTAATGAATTATCTCAAAGAACTGGTAAATGATGAGCAAACGGACCCCAAACCCAGCAGAAGAAATGAAATAACTAAAATCAGAGTAGAACTAAATGAAATTGAAAACAAAAAAAAACTATACAGAATATTAATAAAACATAAAGGTTTTTCTATGAAAAAATAAACAAAATTGACACACTTTGGCTAAATTAATGAAAAGCAGAAAAGAAAGAACTCTAATAAGCTCCATCAAGAATGAAAAATGAGAAACTACAACTGATGCCATGGAAATACAAAATATCATCTATTAATACTATAAAAACCTCTATGCACATAAACTGTAAAATGTGGAGGAAATGAACAAATTCTTAGAAACACGCAGCCTCCATAAGCTGAATCAGAAAGAAATAGAATGTCTGAAGAGACCAATATCAAGTACCGAAATTGAAACAGCAATAAAAAAAACCTTCCTAAAAAGAAAAGTCCCAGACCCAATGGTTTCACACCCAAATTTTACCATACCTTCAAAGAAAAACTGGTACCTATCCTGCAGAAATTATCTCACAATATCAAGAAGAAGTGAATACTCCCCAACACATTTTATTAAGCCAACATAACCCTGATACCAAAACCAGGGAAGGACGCAACAAGAAAACTACAGACCAGTATCCCTTATGAGTATAGACACAAAAATTATCAACAAAATCCTAGCAAACCAAATTCAAGTGCTTATCAAAAAATTAATCCATTATGACCAAGTGGGCTTCATCCCAGAGATACAAGTATGGTTCAACATACACAAACCTAAAAATGTAATTCATCACATAAATAGAAGAAAAAACAAAGACCATATGATACTCTTAATAGATGCAGAAAAAGCATTTAACAAAATTCAATACCCTTTTATGATAAGAACACTTAATAAAATAGACATAGATGAGGCTTACCCAAAAATGATACAAGCCATACATGACAAACCCACAGCCAAACTCATACTGAATGGGGAAAAATTGAAAGCATTCCCACTTAGAACTGGGACCAGACAAGGTTGCCCTCTATCACCACTTCTATTCAACATAGTACTGGAAGTCCTAGCCAGAGCAAGGACAGAGAAGCAGACAAGAGAAGCAAATCAAGGGCATCCAAATGGGGTCAGAATAGGTCAAACTATCTCTCTTTGCTGACGATATGATCTTATACCTAGAAAACCCCAAACATACTGCCATGAAACTACAGGAATTGATAAATGACTTCAGCAAAGTCCCAGGTTAAAAAATCAAGGTACAGAATTCAGTAATATTCCTACACACCAACAACAGTCAAACTGAGAACCAAATCAAAGACTCAATACCCTTCACAACAGCAACAAAGAAAATAAAGTACCTAGGAATATATTTAGCTAAGGAGGTAAAAGATCTTTACAGAGAGAACTATGAAACAGTGAGGAAGGAAATAGCAGAGGTTGTGAACAGGTGGAAAACCATACTATGCTCATGGCTCTGCAGAATCAACATTGTTAAAACATCTATACTACCCAAAGTAATCTATAGATTGAATGCCATTCCTACAAAATAACAACATCATTTTTCACAGATATAGAGAAAATAATTATGTTTCGTACACAACCAGGGAAGACCCCCGTATAGCAAAAGCAACCTTAAGCAAAAAGAGCAAATTTGGAGCATCAATTTACCAGACTTCAAACCATACTAAAAGACTATAGTAACTAAAACAGCATAATATTTACACAAGAATGGGGACACAGACCAATGGAACAGAACTGAGAACCCAGATATAAAACCATCCTCATATAGCCATCTTATCTTTGACAAAGCAGATGAAACATACACTGGGAAAGGAATCCTTAAAATAAATGGTGCTGGGAAAACTGGATTGCCACATGTAAAAGATTGAGACAGGATCCACACCTTTCACCTCTCACAAAAATCAACTTATGTTGGATAACAGACTTAAATCTAAGGCACAAAAGTATAAGAATTCTAGAAGAAAATGTTGGAAAAACTCTTATAGACATTGGCCTAGGCAAAGAATTTATTAAGATGACCCCAAAGGCAATCACAGCAACAACAAAAATAAATAAATGAGACCTGATCAAATTAAAAAGCTTCTGCACAGCCAAAGGAACTGTCACAAGAGCAAACAGACAAGCTACAGAATGGGAGAAAATATTCACATGTTACACATCTGTTAATGTGCTGATAATTAGAATCTATATAGAAATCAGGAAAATCAGCAAGAAAAAAATCAAACAACCCTATTGAAAAGTGAGCAAAGAACATGAACAGAAACTTTTTTAAAAAAGATAGACTTATGGCCAGCAAACACATGAAAAATGCTCAACATCTCTAATCATCAGGGAAATGCAAATCAAAATCACAATGAGATATCACTTATCTCTAGTGACAATTATCTTTATCAAAAAGTCCCAAAGCAATAAATGTTGCCATGGATGCAGAGAGATAGGAACATTCATACACTGCTGGTGGAATGCAAGCTAATGCAACCTCTGTGGAAAGCAATATGGAGATACCTCAAAGAGATACAAGTAGAACTATCATTTGATCCAGAAATCCCATTATTGGGCATCTACACAAAAGAGAAAAAGACATTCTATAAAGAAGACATCTGCACTCAAATGTTTATAGAAGCACAATTCACAATTGCCAAGATCTGGAAACAACCCAAGTGCCCATCAATACATGAGTGGTTTAATAAAATGTAGTGTATGTATACCATGGAGTTCTATTCAGCCACAAAAACAATGGCCATGTAGCACCTCTTGTATTATCTTGGATAAAGCTGGAGCCCATTCTACTAAGTGAAATATCCTAAGAATGGAAAAATAAGCACCACATGTACTCACCAGCAAATTGGTTTTAACTGATCAACACTTAAGTGCACATATAGCAATAACATTCTTTGGGTGTTGGGCAGATGGGGGGCGAGGAGGGAATAGGTATATATACACATAATGGATATGGTGCACACCACATGGGGGATGGACAGTCTTTTACCTGTGACTCAGGTGGGGCAAAGGCAATATATGTAATGTAAACATTTGTACCCCCATAATATGCTAAAATAAAAAATAAAAGAAATAAATGTTATGTTTACACTACACTGTAAAAAAAAAAAAAAAAGAAAATTCAGAGATAACAATATGTACCTCTCAGGACTGTTGGGGAAAATTAAATTAAATATTTTAAAGTCTTTCTTCTCATATTAAATGCTATATAAAATATGCTTTAAAGTTATCAAAATCTACAAAAAATTAAAATTCACATCCTCTATGGACAAATGAGAAATCTCATATGCTACTAGTAGACAATTTAAATCTACATAATTTTCAGTGGGTAATTTTGAATTCCCTGATAGTCTTTATTTCAGACTGACTAATAAGAAAAATGATGGTGTGATGATGTATGAAAGAATCAAAACCAAAGTATCAAAAATGAGTATCTCATATTGAGGATATGAGACACAATGAAAATATCTTTTTCAGTCAATATAGGTTATATTATGCTGCAGTGACAAACAACAGAAAATGTCAGGGGCTTAAAAGATTGAATAAGTATTTATCTTTTATAGAATATTTCTGATATGAGTAGCTAGAGGTCCTATTCCAAGCCATCATTCTAACACTGTAAGATGGTCCAGACATAATTTGAAATGTGACCAGTTGTCAACTGCAAAGTGAGAGGAACAAGAGTTTAATTGTACAATGTATTTTAAGATTTCTTAAGAAATTATGTCATTTTAATTTAGCTTTTATTATTCAGATGAAGGCATAAATCTATAATTCATTCCAAGGGTACAGAAAGTCAATCCTACCATTTGCAAAAAGGAGAATGAAAATAGCTAGAGAAGAGCACTGATAATTATCACATTACAAAGCAAGAAATTTAATGTGAGCAATCTATATGTATTAATATCAAGTGTTAGTGAAGAAGAACTATTAAGTGAGGTATGTAAGTAAACTATAAGAAACTAACGTAACTGAGTAACAGAAACACATACATAAATATGTAAGTAAATTATAGATATATGAATATAAGATATACAGATCAAACATTTGGCACCAAATTGAATGATTTTAATAAAAAGAGTAATTTGTTTGTTTATTTGTTTAGTTTTTCTTTATTATGCGTGTCAGTGGTAAGACTGCAGTGACTTTCTTAATATTACCCCTCTCAAAAATATTTTCTTTCATGAACTGTGTGTTGGATTTATCTAAAATTATATCACCAAACATATATTTTCTCCTATATTTTCTTTTAGGAGTTTTATAGTTTTTCATTTTTTATTTAAGTCTATGGTTCATTTTGACAATCATATTATCTGTACATAAAGAGAGTTTCATTTCTTTCTTTTTTATCTGTATACTTTTAAGTTCTTTTTTCCCCCTTATTTCAGTAGGTAAGACATTGAATACAATGTTGAAAAAGGAGGAGTAAGAGAAAGCACGTCTTCGCCTTATTACCAATCTTAGCGTAAAAGCATTTATGTCACCATTAAATATTATGTTAACTGTAGCATTTTATACTTTCATTTGTTAGATTCAAAGAGTTCCCAACTACTTCTAGTTTATTGAGAGTGTTTATCAATAATGATAGTTAAATTTTGTCAAATGCTTGTTTTCCACTTATTGATATGATCATTTACATTATCATTTATCTTAGTTTGTTAATGTGATTAATGATATTGATCCATTTTTAAATATTTAAGCAATGTTGCTTTCCTGGAATGATCCCATTTGGTTGTGATAATTCATTCTTCTGTTGTATTGCAAGATTCTATGGGCTAATATTGTGTTAAGAATTTTTACATCTGTGTAATGAGTGGTATTGGTCTGTAGTTTCTTTTCTTATAATTTATTTGCCTGATTTTGATATTAGGGTAATGGTGGCTTCATAAAAAAGATGTAGGAGTTGTTCTCTCTGGTTGTGTTTTCTCAAGGACATTATGGAGAATAGACGTTCTTTTTTCTTAAATGTTCAAGAAAATTCACCAGTGAAACTATTTGTGCCTTATATTTTCTTTTTCGAAGTTTGTTGTTTCTTAATTTAATATATTTAATATATATAGAACTGTTCAGATTTCTTTATCTTTGAGTAAGTTTTTGTTAGTTTTTATCTTCCATTGAATCAGTCATTTTTATCTATGTTATTAAATTTGCAAGCATAGAGTCATTTATGGTATTAGCTTATCATCCTTGTAATTTCCCTGGATCAGAAGATCCCATCTTGTTTTCTGATATTGGTAATTTTTTGCTGTATTTATTTGCTCTTGTTATTGTTGTTAAATTGGCTAGAGACTTAACAATTTCATTGATTTTTATAAATGACTTGCTTTTGGTTTTGTTGATTTTCTGTATCTTTTTTTGTGTTTCAACACCATTGCTTTCTGTTCTTTTCTGTCTTCTTTTAATTTCCTTTCTTCTACATGCTTTGGGAGAAATTTGTAACTCTTTTTGTAATAGTTTTTTTTTTTTTTTTTTAGATGGAGGCTTAGGCTTAGATTTTTACTGTGGCTTTCTGGATTCAACTGTCTCTCCAGAGTTCGCAGTGGGATTTGCACTGCAATCTCAGTTCTGTAATGGGGCCAAGAGAGCTCATTGATTTTCAACTTGACAAAAGTTTTCTTGTGTTAATGATGAGAGTAATGATATTCAAGTTCTTTATATAGCAGAAATGAGAGCAGAAATTCCTTAATTTCTCTTTTAAATCTAAGTCAAGCTTGCATGAAAGCTGATTTTAACACCCTAGAAATGCCTAACCAAAAAGCAGTATTAGAAAGCATATTGGAGGTTGATACTGAAGAAAAATTATATTCAATATTTTGAAATAGAAACCTGACTTCTTCAAATAAAAACAGAAGAACATATATCTTACTAAAAGGTAAATGTGGAAATAAAAAATGAAGCTTATTTGAGTGTAAAGCCCTTTTTAAAATGTTTTTGTCAAAGACAGCCGTTTGTTATTTGTTTGCAACCACAGACTTCTGCCTTGAAAGAAATGGATATGGCTACCTTGAAGATAATTGCTATCTCTTGAAAGACGGCAGAAATTATGTTACTCTATTCCCCATCCTTGTTGTTATACCACATTATTAATATGGTTAAATTAAAGATATTTTATTATTTCTACAAATAAAATAATTAGATATAAATTAAGGCTCTGCTATGTAGGACCTTCAGAAAACTTTATTACAGATTCTCTTAATTTTAATTTTTTAAGTAAACTTTCTTCAAAAACACTTCAACTATTACAGCTTCCTAATACAGAGTTCACTAACTCCCACTTAATCATTTTTTAATGAGTGTAATTGTTTGTAATATTTGCTTATAATACTTTGGTGAGTTTAGGGTATAAAAATACATATGTTTTTATTTTTCCAAACATTGATTACCTTCATTTTTTTTTTTTGCTGTTGTCTCTGCTTTTATTTTAAACCACTTCACCATTTTTTATTAAGAGGTATTTATTAAATACTTGCTTATACTTAATGTATTTCATGTAATTAATACTGGGTTCTGTAAAGGTGATATAAATTAAATTTGGCCTCTGCTTTTATCTATTTATCTATCCATCTATCTATGTTATCTATTAAGCTTCTTACTACCGTAAATGTGCTGAGAGGTTGTGATCTTATAATTAACAGTTATTAATAATATCAGGACAATAAAACAAGTAAAACAAGTCTGTTAGTATTTAAAGTAATAAATAGTCAAAAAGTATGTGCCTGACCTCTTGTTTCCTGATTAAATTCTTCTTCTTGCCTGATTAAACACTATGGAGCTTTAGGGTATGATTGTTAGGGCAATCATTCTTGGTTACCTATTGCATATTTTATTACCCAGATGCCATTTGTCTTAGTCCCTGGTTTTTATTCCCTTCTCCTCTAGCCAGGAGAACAGAAATTTGACTTTTAAATTGCAAAATAATACTATTTTACAAAACGTGAATGAATTTGTGCAGGTGATTGGATGGCATCTTGGTAGAAAACAACTCTTTTCGGGACAATCCCAAGATTGGTGATTACTGTATATTTAAATAAATATTTAATTAAATTGCAATTTATATTTACTTTAAAATAGAAAATATCAGAAATGCCTAAAGATAATTATGTTCAAGATCAAGTCTATAGATTCTCGGTAATAAAAATAAGCATGTATGCATTAAGCACTTTAACGTGCTTTCAGATGCACTGAGGCTTTTCTGTGCCTTGACTTATTGAAACCCCTTAACAATCCTACAATTGAGAGACTTTCATTAACTCCATTTTATAGATCAAGAATTTAAGACTCAAAGATATAATTAACTTTCCCCAAATCAGAGAGCAAACAAGTGGTTGAACCACCTTCCTCGCTCGAGCACTATGACTCCAGAACCATCATTTTAACCGTTACTTGCTACTGCCTCTCAATACTTCTTTTACAATGTCCCCTCGGAAACATATAAGAAGGTAACTTACGGCATGATATTTTGCTGGTCAGTTTTATAGCAAGTTTTGTGCCATGTTTTAGTACAGTGACACCCTTAGGAGCTATTAAGTCTTCTAGGACCGATTTCTCCTATATTAAATGGCTCCTATCCTCTGTAGAATATGCTACTAATCCTGATCTATATTTTTAGAACTTTATAAGACTTTACTAGAGAAGTCCTTACTTAGAGTTTCCCAAAATATGACCTATGTAATAGTTATCCTAAAGAAATGCTCTCCTATAAATAAATAAACCATTATCAAATGGAAAAAAGTATAGCTTTTATTTTATTTTATTTTTTAAAACAGAGTCTCATTCTGTTGCCTTGGCTAGGGTGCTGTGGTGTCAGCCTAGCTCACAGCAACCTCAAACTCTTGGGCTCAAGCAATCCTTCTACTTCAGCCTCCCGAGTAGCTGGGACTACAGGCACG